>VXBZ01007027.1:342837-374492 GCA_013399135.1 Heliornis fulica | reverse complement strand
TGCCGGGCTGATGGTTTGCATCATTTAAAAACTCTGGAACTGTTTTTCCTGTTGCACGCAGGTACTGAAACTTGTCCTGGCATTGGACCAAAGAAAGAAGATGAGCAGCTGAGCGCTGAGTCTCCAGGTGAAAACCAAACTGAGAGACCGGCAGAGGCAGCGAACCTCTGGGTAGCTGCCGGAAAGGACCACACGGAGGAGCAGCTCTGCAGTGCTGAATCCACGGTGGAGCCACACACCCAGTCCCCAGGGACAGTGGGCAGGCCTTCTTCGGGCTGTTTGTCATCTGGGGATGCCGGTAAAGATAACCGTTTGCAGCTGAGGGAAAGGCAGCTCTCTAAGGATGCGGGAAAAACAGAAGGCGCAGCTGGGGAGCCTGGAGTGAAGCTCCCTGTTGAGCCCATGGTAGATGCTCTGGTTTTAACAGATGCTGACTGTATGCCTGACGATTCGGGTCCTCTGCACAAAGATGTGCAAGCCGAGAGAAACCTGCTCAAATCAAAACATGCCGCTGGCTCTTTGGGAATTGCTAGTGGCCCGCTTGGAAGCAGTGATTTAAAGCAGCAACAGCCTGATGATGGCGATGAAAAATCTTCGCAGGACAGAACTGCATCAGGTGTGTGCTCTGGGTGTAATAAAGTGTCTGAGCATGAGAGTGCTGCTTATTCACGAGCGTGCAAGGAAACACAGAGAACAGCGGGACAGGAAGAGAAGGTAAATAATGAAGAACAGGAAGATTTGTTTCTCAGATTTTTAAATGGTAACATAATAGACACTGAAGAATCATTTGCAAACTTAGAAAACCAAGAGAATTTTGATACTGCTCCAGATATTTTATCTGAACGAGCATCTTGCAACTCGTTGGAAGCTTTATCACTAGATGACAGTTTTTCTTCCCTTGATGAACTTGCAAGAAGGATAGAGATTGCTGAGGTAAATACCATGAATCCTATAAAATCTTCCATTTCTGTCTCAATTAAAATATTGTATACATTGTTGATTTCAAAATGTTTCAAATATTCCTTCATATATCACTTCTTTTAGCATGAAAAGAAATCTATATTTATTTAATTGTTCTCATTTAGAAAAAGTTTCCTTTTGCCTGTTTGCCACCTCCTTGACTAGCAGTGCTCTACATCTCTAAAAACTGGGTTGATTTTTATATGCAAGTATGAACACATTTTGGGGTTTTTTAGTTCTCACAGAGACTGTCAGGAGATGGACTGACAATTCCTGTTAAATAACAATTTCACATCAGAGCTCTATATAACACCTGTGATGTAACATGTAGTTTGTTTGTCTTCATAGAACAGAATTTGTTTTTCTGTGCCTGTGGTTTTATGAGAACTACAGATGTTGTAACAGTTTACGAATGTGTGACCTTCTGATTTTGCAGAGTTTAGGCAATTTTGTTGTTCAGCCAAAGCTAAGGCAGAACTTGTAAACCTGAACTCAGCTTTCTGAAGCACTGCTGATAGGCCCCGATGAGGATGCATACTTCATAAGCTAAATTGCTCTTCTGAAAATATAGAAGATGTATTGCTTTGGGACTTTTTCAGAGAGCGTATGACGACATCTTCACTTTATTATCATCTGGTTTTGGTGCATTTGCAACCGTGGGACCTTAAAAGCTTTTTCTTTTAATGGAAAAAAAAAAGTTTATTGTGAAATTATGTGAACCCAAATGCTGGAGGGGGAAGATTTGTAAAAAGATATATTCTTAGCTCATCTCTATTTTTAATGAATTTAACAATACAACATCCCTTGGCAATAAAGTAACAGTGGTTCTCTATGGATCGGAAGCTAATGCACAGAGGCCAAGAACTCACGATCACTTGGGGACAGCAGCCAAGCAGGGAACTAAATACTGAGGATCAGTGCTGATGTTATTACATGCTTACAAAATCTCCAAAGCTGGAAGCAGTGTTTTGGGTTTTCTGCCCACCTAAATGGTTCCTTATCTCCTTTCCAAGTACATTCATCCCGACCTGTCCCTAAAATACCTTGACTTTCTGTGAGATGTCAACTTATAGCTTGCTATCCCAGTGCTAGGATTGCCAGTACTCTGATGGCAGAGTTGAGTCTCTGGAGAGAAAAAGTACCTCGAGTCTTTCCAAAGTACTTTTTCTGGCCATATAAGGTATGGTGCTGGCTGACACTGGTGGGAGTCTTTTTGAGTCCTTCGTAGCAAGAGGCCTGATTTGTGTGTGAGGCAGAGGGTACAAAACAGGGAGAAGAGAAGAAGGATTAATCTCAATACCAATTCAAATGGATAATATGCAGTATCTGGGGCTGCTCTGCAATACCTAAAATTTCTAGGTGCAGCAGGGTGAGTTAAGGACATCACACAGCAGCTTTATTTTGTTTCATTCTGCACTTCTTTTTTCTCTTTTCCCCAGTTAATCTTACAACCTGTTGATACCCTAGGGGTTGCTTTACAGAAGTGGTGAGTGCCTACAGCCTCCCTGGAAGACACTAGGAATTGAGAGAGTTTGACACCTCTGAGAAAGTAGCACTGTTAAATTGCTCTCACTGATTTTGTTTCAGTGCTAAAATAAGATTCTGTTTTGATAAACAGACTGATCTTTGCACCCAGCCATAACATTTCTTCCTTTCTTGTCCTCCTGAAGCCTTTGAAGTTGCATTGACCTAAAAATGACAATGTTTTCATACAGTAGTTGTGAAAGATATACCTAGAAAATATATTGGTAGTCACATGAATGAAATGAAGCTAACAACATGAAATGTACTGGTGTGACAATATAAGGAAAACAAAATTAATCTGCCTGTGATAAAACTTATCATGGCATTTACAAAATGCCACAAATATGATGGAAGGCAGATGTAAAGATTATTTTGAAATAACCTAGGTGCAATAACCACATGGTAGGACAAAATTTCATTAATATTCCTCCCTGGAGGTTTAATATTAATTTAGTAAACATGGAAAAAGATAAATACTTGTGTATTTATTTACAGTTAGGAAGTTTTGTTTGACCCCATGTTGAGATCAAAGAATTATCTGATAGAATTCTCTAATTTAGATCCTTTATGTCACTTGCTTTTAGTTTACCATTTACAGTAACTAATTACAGGAATGAAAATTCATTGCATTCTGACTCTGGCTTTAAACACTTGCAAAGCTAAATCAGTATTTTACATACTGTACAGTCCTTTACACTGGGTATTTCTTCACTAGTACAAACCATGCATGACAACATGCAAATGACGGAAAACCAGTCATTATATAGAAACTAGAGTCATACAGCTAACAGAGAGCTTTGAAGCACAGCCAACACTTGGGAGCAACAGGTATCAGGGTGTACAACCTCCTCTTAGATCTCTTTGCTGTCATGTCAGTGAGAATGAAATGACACACCAGCAGTCAAACAAATTGTAAACTTAATAATCTGCGTTGCATTTTCCATATGATATAGAAGTTTATAACACAAGTTTTTTATCTGAGTGACCATTAGGGAAATGAGTAGAATCTTAGGTGTGAAGACAGTGCCTTGTTGAGATCCCCTGTTCTCTTGTATGGCTTGGGCCCTTTCGTGTTGTGCTTGCAAGAGTTATGCTTCTGTATGAAATGCTTACATGGTACCTGAGCTACTTACTGCTGTATAAAGGAGCTCTGGTATTAGCAGAAAAATGTGTAGAGTCGGATGCTGTAGTATGAATACCGAATCTCCAAAGTTAGCTCCTTTTCCAAGTCAAACTGTTCTTGTATCTACTCTGTTAGTGAAGGGGATTGTCTACTGCTTATAGCTTAACCCAGGGCAGTCTGGCTTTTGTCAGTTTGTTGTACAGTTACAGGTTACTGCTTTAAAAATATCTGGTATTGCTAGAAATAACGCTGCAGGTCTTGGTGACGTAACTGAACAAGGAATACAGCACACATGAGAATACACAAGCAAAACTCTTCTTAGAGAGCTTGTCTGCATTCAGACCAAAATACTTCACAGAATGACTTTTTCTTCCTGGATCCCACTTTGCAGTGCCTCTGGTTGGGTTTTTTAATTACTTCTGTATGCAACAAATGATTCCAATACTCAGGTTTATCTGTTTGCTGTTAAGAGTTTGAAGAAGACGACCTTATTTTCATAGTTTGGTCTAATATATCTATAAAAATATACATAGACTATGTGTATATATATATACACACTATGCATAGTGTAAGATTTTATTAGCAAACGCTGTTTTAAACAGAGAAAGGATAAGTGATTTAATTACAGCCTTTTTTTTTTCTTGTTTTGAAGCTAGGATGTAAAACTTTATGCAGTAAAGTTTAACCTTTTCTGTGAAACAGAATCACTTTGCATTAATAGTGGTAAGAAAAGCTAAAATATTTAACAGAATTTTGATTAACCAACAGTGATTGCTGAGTTCCTTTCTGACTCCTGGTTAAAATGCCACCGCATACCTGTATGTCATTTTCAGTTCCTGCACAGTAATTATAAAGGCTTTGGTCACAAGAGTTCGTGAAGGCCAGCAGAGGGCAAATAAGCCCAGTTACCTAGATGCTCCAAGATAATTTGTGAATTACCTCACTTGGAGTTAAGAAAATGTTCCATGTTTCAATAGGGTCCTTTATGTAGCTCTTTCAAGTAACACAGAGCTGTCCGCAGTGCAGCTGTTCACAGCAAGCCTGCGTTTTTCCTCCTGTGGTTCACTGTATTAACCACAGTTCCCTTGTTAACTTCCGCTTTAAATAGTGTATTCTGCCTCTTTAAATTCTTCCTGCCTCCTAAAGACTGGGAGTGAAAACTTCTAAGTCTTGCGTGACAGCCGACTTCCTTTCCTTGGATGTTTATTTAATGGGAGATGGATCTAATACAATCAGTTTGTATATTGCTTTTAAATCTTTCTGAATGAAAAGCATGGTAGAAAGATATATTTACAGTTGGTTTAATTGAAAGAGATTTTATTTGTAGCAAGATGGACCCTGTTATTACATGACAAATGGCAATGACGTATTTGTGACCGAAAATAAGGAAATAAAATGTGGAGATGTTTGCATTAAATATGTTTGAGCTGCAGTTGAGAATATGGCAGAAAAGAAGATGTAAATATTGCCTCATCCAGAATTGCATATCTTTCTATTTGCCTTTTAACTAAAAAACCCAGTATCCTGGTTAGGAGGCATAGCTTTGTAGCTCCTTTGCAGAACAAAAGAAGATCCTTAATTGCGTGACTTGTGAAATTCAAAGGCAGATGAAATATTCTTGATATGAATTACAATTATGTATTCTTAAAAATATGGTCTGTGGTTTTTTGTCAGGACAGGAGAGTAAGACTAGCCACACATTTTACTGCAAAATCAAAAGCCCTTCCTCCCCTTTTTTAAGAAGAAAAAAAAGAACAAGATGTTCAGAGTGGAGGAACCTATGCTGTGTTGATTAGTTCTTTATGAATTTAGAAGGAAATGCTGAAACATAGCCATGTAGGCTGATAGGGTAAGAGAACCTCACTGTAGTAAGACTTTACTTCACAAACATTTTACATAACTGCAATCGCAGAAACACACGTTTCCACATAATCCTGCCAAAGGCAGCCCTCTGGTTTTAAGCTTGGAGTGGACAGAGCTTGTGCCGCCGTCATTCAGAAGCTACTGTGAGACGACAGATGAAGTGTCTTGGTCTGAAGGTGAAGGGACTGCTTGCAGCAGGGACTGCCACACGCTAATCTTAGGACAGACTGTCACAAATGCCCGCCATCCCTGGGTGACATTCCTGCCAAGTGTGGTCCGAGCCGCTTGCGAACACACATGCCAGGTGACAGCTAGCCTGCTGCGGGGGTGGTGCGGGACCAACCACTGATCCTCTTTATGAAAGCGATGCCCTACACAGAAGCTTAAAGTAATCTACTCTTCTAAAGGACATCATTTCACCTCTGCCTTTCTGAGTAAGTCAGTGAAATTAGTGCGCTCCTACACCGTTCCCCTCTGTTGTCACAATAAGGAGCATAAGCATTAATTTATGGATGGCCTGATAAATTTTCATGGCAGTTCTTCTGGGCTAATTCAGTATTGCTAGTAGAAGCTTCACCCCAGTGCGCGTCTGTTGTGATGAGACACTTGCAGGCTATTATTTCTGCTTCATTTGAGCCAAATAGTGATCCTCCATATGTTGACTTCAGCAGTTTCTTTCCACCACCTCCACACTTTCACTACTTTGTAAGTACTTCATCGCATCGTTTCATTAAATAATTCATTCAGGCTTCTGAGCAGATAAACAAAAGGGAAAGTGCATATCAAAAGGGGAACTGTGGCAGAGATCAGTTTTATTCTCTCAGTTGTGTTTTGGGAAAAATTGAAAAATTGACTGTAGGTGTATATCCACAGTGACCAACTCTGAGAGTTGTTCAGGGCAACATTACTTGTCCAGTTGAGGGCTATAAAATATTGCCAGACTACAGACCTGCAAATGTAATTCCCATGTATCAGTTAAAACACTGCAAACCCCCGATGCGGTCAGTACAGTGCCTATTGGATTGTGCTCTGCATTTCACTGTGTTCAATACGCCAGCTCTCCGATTACAGCATCCATCAATGCTTTATGTAAGCTTGTAGTATGAAGCAAGTGTAGGGGCTCAAGTTATGAAGTAATTTGTTTTCTGGTTTTCAACAGCTCATAATTGCAGTGCAAAGGAGATTTTATGCATGGTCTTCTAATTTGATGAGATTATGAGGGGAGTTAAGTAGTCACTTGTCTACAACTCCTGTAACATGTTATTGCTGCTGTACAGAGTAAGCTTTAAAAAGTTATGAAGAGGTGACTAAGACTTTTTTTCAGGTAAAGATGATCTCAGGATAAAAAAGGGGCATGTCTGAATAGCTTTCCTATTTTAATTTGTTTGGATTTTCCCTTACTTTTCATTTCTCTAATAAATAGGAAATTACAGACTGCTGAGGTTGGTGTTACATCCTAGTATGGCTCAGCATATATTTTTGCAGCTCAGCCAAACACTGTAGCAAAGGAAAGAGAAGTCACAATTTACAAGCTGTTTGGGTGACCAGCCCCTAGGGAAGGACTTTTGAACTGCTGCTCTATCCAGAGAGCTTGCTACTGTGTGGAGCTGGAATCCATCCAGAGCATCAAAGCTTTCTATTTCCCTGGCATTACCTTTCTTTGATTTTGCGGCCCCCCTGTAACTTGTTGTCCACTCTGGGGAACCAATTGCAGAAAATTAATCTCTCAGTAAGTATATGATAGTCTCTGCAGGATTATACCTTTGGAGGGGTAGCGGCAGTGTGTCATCCATTTCTTACTGCCCTCTGATAATGTTTTTGACGCAAGCCCACCTCACAACTGCCCCAACCCACGTGATTTAATAAGATGAGCTTACAGAGGAACTGTGGCAGCAAATACAAAGTATGATCCAAACAGTAAATGTCTGTGTATTTAACTTCAACAGCAATCAAAGGCAAGTAGTGTCAGCAGCCAGCAGAGTGATACTGCAGCTGTCCTGCACGTTAAGGAACTGACTTGCTCACGAAAGAGGTTTCATAAGTGCTGCATTATAAGGAGAGTCAAAACCATTCTTTAACTGTTGAGCTCATTTCCTCCTTAAAGTCATTGTTAAACATACATTATGCTTGGATTTCTCACATTTCTCATGCCATTCGCTGTGTTTCCTGATAGATTGCCCCAGCAGAAGGACTGGTGTCCATACTAAAGAAGAGAGATGACAGAGAAGGAAAAACAATTGCTCAAGTCCAGCAAAGGCAAACAAAGAGAAGAGTGCGATTCCAAGAAATGGAAGACGCTTTGGATCAAGGTAATCTGAAGCCATTCATTGATGGGTTGCACTCTTGGGTTGCAAACAATGTTGATCTTTTTGCTCACAAAAGCAAAGCGGTTCATTGTACATACTGTCTTGGCTTTTGGAACCTTAAGTAGTAAGTGAAGGTGATTGAAGATTATTTTGCTCCAAGTTTGGGTAACAAGGGTACAGAAGGATACAGTAAGCACACTACTGAAGACTGAAGCTGCAGGGTTTTTCCTCTAGCTGAATGAATTGTGAGTGTACATCCATCTAATGGGTGTCCTTTCATTAATGTTTAGAGTTCACTGGTGTGAGGTGTTGACTTTCTCCCTAAATCTGATCGATTTTAGTGAAGAAGGATGCAGAAGAATCAACCATGGGATTGGAGGGTGTCAGAGGTTAATCTTTATAATTAAACATCTACATATTTGCTGGCTGTAATTGTTTAAATAAACACCTTACTGCCTTGTTGATGGGCTAAACAGCCTCATAAGAAATACACTATATCCTTTCCTTGTGCTTTTCCTGGAATTTAAGATCTCTGTCAATCTACAGAGAAGTTAAGATACTTCCAGTTACTAATAATAGTACTTTCTATAGCTACTGTGTGTGCCAGCCACTCAGTGGTATTAATGACCGTCTTTAATGCTTACATTTATAGTAAGTGTGCCTCGTACAATGAAAAGAAAATCCATTCACTGCCCAAAAGGGAGCTTATGTCCTCTTTTTCTTGAAATTATTTTGAAACTATTTATGTTTCAAATAAAATTCCAGTTAGAGTTTCTTCTTTGATTTCCAATCCCCAGCCTCCCCAGGGATTCAGTGATTCCAAAGGAAAGTTGTTTTTTATTCTTATTGTTTGGTTTTGTTTCAAAGCTTTTGTTTCATTTCAGTTGTTTTCATGGAGGAAGGCTTTGGTTGTGCAACATTCTCATAGTTAAGTGTATTTCATCTACTTCAGTGTGGAATGACTCCACAAGTAATATCGTTAAGGGCAGGTGCACAGGTTGTAGAAATGAAGCTATATAATCATTCAGGTTTTGAAAAGACTGGGTAGGGAAATGTACAGTTCCTGAGATCTATTACTGTCACTTTGACACAGCGAGTGTTACGAAGTGTGTGTGCCGCCTGACCTGTTCGCAGTAAAAACCGATCTCAGGTTTTCTCACCCACAAAGCAGTACAAATGCATGCCATCCTTTTATGCCCTTTCTGCTCTTGTGTTTACAGATGAAGTAGCTGGTGGCTCCTGCATTTTGCTGATCCTGCTCTGCATAGCAACTGTTTTCCTTAGCATTGGAGGGACTGCACTGTACTGCACCTTTGGTGACATGGAATCCCCTGTGTGCACCGATTTTGCAGACAACATGGATTTCTATTATACTCAGATATTGCAGCGTATGGAAGAACTTAAACACTGGATAGCCTTCTCATAGTTGAAATGAGTGGAGACAGTGCACTGAGAGCTTCACCAGTGGTTACTGGAGAGGGCGGGGGAAAAAATGTGATTTCAAGTTCGCTAACACTTGCCACCTGCAGGTGATGTGTATTTGATGATGTACTTACACTTTCACTTAGAAGTTGAGAAAATTCTAGTTTAAGGATCAGGTGTGGCAAAACATTCACATCTTAAGCTGTAGCAGTGTGGTATGGGAGAATAAAAAGTTATTCTCTTCACCCTTTTGAGAGTAGGCAGGTAAGCTGTCCAACAACTTGATGAAACGAAGATGAAAGAAGAAAGTGAACTGTCTTTTATATGCTCTCCCATTGCCACACATTGTGTAAGCAATCTTGGGACGCTTAGTGAAAGGACAGCTTTAATTTACAGCTGTATGTGCAAAGGTGTTGCCTCCAGCTATCATGCAATAAGTCTGTGTTTTATGGAAACATTATTTTTCTTCTGAGTCTTACTATTTTTCTCCCTTTTAATTCTCCTGGCAAGCCATGCAATTATTTCAGTGGAGTGAGAAGAGTGCAGCAGCATTCACAGAGCCTCATTTGGTGATTAACAGGCTGACCCCCTATCTTACAGCTTACGGTGAATATCATGAGTGGGATAAATCTGCTGGCAGATTTCACAAAATTTCCTGGAATGTTACTCCCAGGATTGCGTGGGCTGTTTTAGAAATGAAAGGTTAATAAAGAAACCGTTGGTCTCCCTAAACACAGAACAAAAGATGTTTAGTAAGTTAGCATTAAATAGGTGGGGTTTGCCAGTTATAAAGCACCTGGTAGCAGGTGTAGGGCTGACTGGGTTTTCTCTCCAGCTCTGTCACTGACTTGCAGCAATCACTTTGTGCCTCAGTTTCTCCTCGATGAACAGGGAATAATGATCCTTGCCTTTGTCCGTGAATATTTATTGCAATCATGTCAGACTCATCCCAAATGAGTGCACAGGATCACTGAACTGCGTGAGTGAACGCTTATCTAATCTGGGACTGATCCAACAGGAGAGATTCAGCATCTCAGTGCAGCTCTGTGGCACACTAGTGGTCCAGGGCCCTCATTCCAGCAGATAAAGCACATTTGCATCTATTTGCCCATCGGTTCTGAGACCTCTATTGTAAAATCTGTTCTTTCCCTATCAGCTATACAAACATTTAAATCAGTACAAAGAGCAATTAAAAAGGGGCATTTCTATCACTTGGTGCTCAGCCCTTCCTGCACGGTACGCAAGAGAAACAGTGACACAACTGTGAAGGTGAGAATTAGCTGCACGGACCCTCGGCCCACACACTGGTCAGTGTGGCAGCCATTCTTGCACAGAGCATGAGGGGCTGCCTACCCCTGATGAAGGTGTTTGACTCCTTTACACCTCAGGAGACGGCTTTTTTGAGGGGTCTGCTTCACTCCATGATTTCCTGCTTACGAACGTCGTTATGATGAGGTGTGTTCAGGTTTAGAATATTATTTTGTAAAATACTATGAATTGAAGCCTACAAGGCATTGCTCAGAATTTTAACATTAAATGATCACGCTTTCTGGCATTTGCAAGCAAATTGTCCCTCTAGTGAGCTTGTTCCTAACGCTCTCTTACACTTAACGGGTTTTTAAGTGAAAGTTAAAGTCACTTTTTTTATTTCTAGAATAAATTGCATGTATGATTTCTCTTTTTGTTTTCACTGCAGAGGCTTATCTTAGGGAGCCTCATGCACAGCTTTATATTAAACTAGCAAATTTTAAATGCCCAAATCAAGGAAAATTCTGATTTCAGAGTGAAACCTGAGAACAGTAGTTCGGTCTATTCTTTTGGTTATTGTCCTCAGAGTATTATCATGCTGGGCTAATCTAAAGGAGAAAGGGAAAGACACTTTTGTATTTTAAAGTGTTACTGGCTGGTTCAGTTTATTATTTCAAGTATGGGTTTGTTTATTTATTTAGTTTTTCTTTTAAGGAGAATCTTAATTGTCTTTTTTTGGTAATTTACGGTAATTAGAAAGCATGCATTCAGTTAAAATATGTATTTATAGTGACTGTGTAGTTAGAATATATTTTGGGTTTCTGTAACTTTGCATTGAGTGTTTCAGGATATTAATTTTATTCCTAAGGAAGCAATTGATGATTTCAGCTTACAAAAATCTTTTTAATTTTTTGTGCACTTCATCACCAAAAAGGTCAAGAGGTATATATAGAACTATTTATTCTAGAGTGTATCAGATACGGAGATCAAAGATACTCTACTTCTACATTCATTTAATTAAAACTATTTTAAAGTAATTATTTTATTTAAAACTGTAAAGCTATTTAAAGTCAAAGCAATTTCTAATAAGCAGTTCAGTATAAAATCAGTGGTCCAAATCCCTGTCTGTCTGCTTTATGCTGTAATCCCAGAGCAAAGACCCACTCGTATCAGCAGAACTGCCTGCAAGAAGATCGTGAAGTGGTTGGGCGCCATTTTACCAACACATACCTGGTGAAAAATGAGTGGCCAGGCACTCTGTGCAGCTCGGCTACCTTGCACTTGTGTTGTCACTTCGAGCATCTCTCGATATCTCTCTCTTATCCCAGCCTATGCCAAGGTACCGCACCTGCAAAGCCTCTCAGGATTTGAGGGAGCAGAAGGGTGTGTACACACAGCCTGCCCAGCTCCTGATCTGAGCTGTTTGCTCCTCAGTTGCAACCAAGTGGTTGAATCTGGACCCAGTTTCTGTTGGCATTCCCTTATAAAAAGCTGATGGTACTAATTTCTTGCTTCATGTGACAGTTCTGTTAGTGCAAATAGTTTGCATGGTCTATAATAGGTTATCAAAATTGCAGCTACCAACACAATCTGCTTTGTGTTTAATTCCAAAGTGTGTGCGAGCAGGCCTGATGTTGGCCTTCCGATACGCTCTGTTCTCTTAGATTGCTGGTGACATTGCTACTGCCCGGGTGACCTGAGGGGTCAGGATAGCAGGTAAATCCTGCTGTTCCTCTTGTCTGAGTATTTTGAGGTAAAATAGTACTAAGCAACACCTAAGAAGATTGTTGTAAGGAGGAAGAAAACAGAGGAAGTTGGGTTTCCCCCCCCCACCCCACTTTGTGCATTTTAAAGCCCTCTGTGTCTGAGTTTTTATTTATTCTGTTTACCTTCCTGCCACTGTCTTTATGACTGTTCTGCTCGGCAGGAGGGGAAACGTATTATGGCAGCATAAAACCCTTTGTAGCTGGTAGGAAAAATCAGGGAATGGTTCAGTAGTTGACTGGAGTTAAAAGTAATTTCTTAAAATATCTTTGGATTTCAAACTGATAGTGTACCTTCAAAGAAGTTCTGGCCACTTAACTACCTGCAACACTCCACTAGAAACCCTCACCTTCCAGTTTATTCTTTGAGCATGATTATTTTGATGAGACTGTTGTGATTGAGCAAAAGCAACAAGACTTTTGATTTGGATTAGGTATGCTGCCAACAAGAGCTTTCTGATGACATAATTAACACCCTATTAACACCAGATACCAGAGACTAAACCAAGTAAAGCACTGTGCTCTAGCATAGCCACACTATAACCACTATACCACAGGCTTGATTTCAAACAGCGTCAGCAGCAGGGTGACACTCCATGGTCCAGAGATGCCAGCAGGTTTGTAATCTAGACACAGCGCATGTTTGAAAGTTTTTTCAAAATCTTTGCTTTCATACTTAAAAAAATGCATCGCTTTGGTGGCAAGCAGTAGGAAATAGTCTAACAAAGAGGGAAACTCTTGGTTAGGGTTTTGGGAGCAAAGGGCAAGCTTGAACTATCAAATAAGCAGAGTAGATTGGAAGTCCACATTCCTGTGTGACTGAGTACTATTCGCCTCAATAACATAAAGGGTCGTTACCTCCTAGGAAAGCATTTGCCTACTTTGTACTGTAATGTAAAACCAAGACCACCTGAAGGACTACTAACTATTTGTAACAAATTTAACTTCGGCTTCCTTTAACAAAAGGAGTAAATTATTGTGTTTGAAACCATCACCCAAGCTTGTAATTTAAAACTGTAGCAAAAAATATAAATAAAGACTGTCCCAAAGAAAATATATGAACCTTTTTGGGTACTCTGCTTTTTAAATGTATAAAAAGACTGAGAAGATTTCTTGTAAAATTAAAGTAGATGAGCAGTACTTCCAATAAGTATTTCATGGTCAAGCCCAAACCAGAACAGAAAATGAGGATAAAACACACAAGATTTGTGGTTTTTGTGTAATGTAATTTTCCTGGGTGGGTTGGTTTGGTTTAATAGCTAAATTAAAACACAGCTTCTTCACAGAGCCTGGTTCTTCTAGACAGGTGGGTTTAAAATCTTAAAACACTGACTTACTGCGTTGTTCTGAAAAGAAACTGACAGAATTCCTAGTACTGGGTGAGTGACCCGGCTAATGGTCACAAGTCAGTCTGCAATTTGAGTTCAATTAAATAAAAGCCCCAAGCAATCCCAACTCGGCCCAGCCCAGCAGCCTCTGATTTGAACAGGACCATGCCAACACTACATTTAGCAACATCCTTTCCTGCCCCCACACAGCCTTGGCTGTTCCCCCAGAAGTCAGGGAATGAGGCCAACCAGAATTTCAGACTGCTAAAAATGTAGTGAAATCCTAAAGAGGAAAAAAAAAAAAGTTTTAGTTTTATCTTTGTGTTGTTTTCAAGTTTTTCTTTGCAGTCAGAAAAGGAGAAAAAAAAAGTTACTTTAATGTAACTTCCTTGACATTTGTGAGATAACATCTCACTGCATCAAACTAATTCATAATATCTGGCAACCTGGAGGTGCAGCCTAAAAGTGGTCTTTACGTTCTGAATAAATTGTTCTGGTTTCTGGAAGACAAGCAGCTGATCTTCCACTTCTGAGACTTGATCTGACTCCTGACCAGAAGCACTGGTAATCTTGAGGAACCTGGTCCATAAACTGCTTTGCCAAAAAGAGACTGCCATTGCCTTCAGCTTTGGGTTTGTAGACACAGCTGTGCTGTGTCTGGGCTGTGCTGTGATTTGGTACTGAGTGCACTCAATCTTCAGTCACCACTTTTCATTCCTTGGCTATCTTAACAACCCTCTTATGAACAGTCTTCTAGACCTGCCTTTATGGGGAGCTGGTGCACTCTATCCATGTCTTCATGCCATCGAGGCCCTTTATATTCCTTCTGCCTCCCTTCTCCCTTACCATTTTTTTCCCAGTATGAAATAACCTGTGTTCTGTCATTCATAGGGTCATAAAGTAATTCAGTTTGGAAGAGACCTCTGAAAGTCTCAAGTCCAACCTTGTTCTCAAAGCAGGTTCAATTGAGATCAGACCCATTTACTCAGAGAGCTTTATCCAGTCAGAACTTGAAACCCTCCAAGGATGGAGATTGCACAACCCCCCTGAGCTTATGCCTCTGCATGGCTGCCCTCAGGGTGAGAAAGTTCTTCATACCCAGTCCCAACCATTGCTTCAGTTGGTTGTCTCATCCTGCTGATGTGCACTACTGTGAAGAGCTGCTCAGAAGCCTCCTCATAGTTACCAGAAGGCTGCTAGTCCCCCAAAGCCATCTCTTCTCCAGGCTAAGCACTCTTTTTTTTCTTTTTCTAGCAGTGTCTAATCCTTCACCTTATCATTCTCCCTCCTGATAGGGATCCAATATTGTCCTATTAGAACTTGGATCCTGTGTGCTTCTCCCTTTCCCCTTCGACCTTACGCTCTCAAATTCAATGTCAAGATCTTAAAATTGGTAATAAGGCCATAGGCAAAACTGAACCAGCAATGACAACTATTACTTTAAAAACAATTTATATTAGTGTGTAACTGATTTCAAAACATACACTGACTCTCTTAAACAGCATGTGTTTGAAGGATCGCATGCTGACCTCCATGTGCCTTAATGAAATATTCTAAATATCGTTCTCTAAAACAGCTACCCAAGGCAGACCAATGTATTTAACTACAAAGTCCTTTTATTTAAAAAATATATATTTTAGACATTCCTTCTTTGAGGCTTCTTTACATAATTTGTGCTTTGTATTTCTTTGAATTAAATATTATGGTAATTCTTCATGGGCATAACATATGCCCAGAGTTTACTGAATTCAGTAATGTCCAAAAATTGTGGCCATCTCTTGAAGCAAATGAGGATGGGCTGTAGATGCATGCTCTTTTACAGCTGAGAAAGCTAAAATGTTGAAAGAACTGATCAGTGTATTTCAACCAAAAGTCTGGTTCTGCACTTGGGTTTATCCTGAGCGCAGGATTACTGGCAAACAGGCTAAAATAAAAAATCTAAGGCAGCACTGAAGTACACCCAGAATCTCAAAGGCATGTCTAAGAGCAGACCAAAGTCCTCCATTAATCTAAAATTGTTGAGCTGCCTGTTCTTGGAAAAGGTTTGAATCCAGCTTCACACAATAGATCAGTCAGCGCTCTCCTTTTGCTTTGTGCCAAGAAGCTGTCTGGCAAGGTGTCATCTTTTAGCCAAGATGGACCCTTGATGTAGGACTCATTTGTTAGGCTGTTGGGGAAGCTCCCAGTAACGCTTCTGACAAACGACAGTTAATGATTATGTCCCATTTCATTGCCTGGCACTGAAAATGAGTTTAAGACCCACTGTTGTGCTTTGAGAGACTGACCGACCTTAAAGCTGTTACCAGAAACAACTTTCAGAGTGGGAGCTGTGGGTTTTCTTTTTCAAGAAGCGCCACATGCTGAGTACTGCAATGGGAAAACCTTCCCGGTGGTCACATTTTTGCTAACACGTGGCCAGATTCCATGATAGCAGTGGAGTAATGTGTGGGAGCAGTGCCCATGCACCCCTCAGCTGGTCGGTATCCGTGCCGTGCTCCTGGACTGGTAGCCTGGCACACAAAGGTGATGGCTGCATCCGAAGTGGCAGAGAAAGCATGTGTGTGCCAGGAGCTGAGCAACGTGCGGGAGATTGCTACTTCCACATAAGCCTTACACCTAAAGATGTCCATTTTTAAAACTTCCATTTAGGGGCCATTCTACAGTTTCACTTGACATCTTTTTCTTAGAGAGAGACAACATTAAACCAATTGCCACTTGTATGTGATGCTGAGAATCTTCATGCTTGTGCAGCCTAATACTTAGACTAATACTGGGTTTCTGCCATAATTTCTAATGAAATTGGTAGATAGTCTCTCTGACTATGAGGGTAGTGAGAATATTTTCACACTACTCAGTGCACTATAGAAAGGGCCTGCAAAAGAGCAAAATGTTGCACTCACGAAGGACCTATGCAGTCAAAAGGTAAAGACTGAGCATACTATGGGCAAAAGAGCTGCAAGAGGAATGTAATAAAGACATGTGATCAGAGATGATAAAAAGATTTTATTGGTAAAGAATGAAAAATATTTCTGATAATGACATCTTATCAGTGATGGGTTTGGGTTTTCTTCCAAATCAGATTTTACGGGGGGGTTGGGGGGAGGGGAAAGCACACAATAGTTTAATGTCATCAGGGAAGAGAGGGACTAATGATTAAAATATTGCTGAATTCTTTGTAGGCTTCATTAGGAGGAATTTAAGTGGCTTGTACAAGGTCACATAGTAGGAAGAAGAAAAGCAGATCTTCTGATCTTCCGTCTGGTCCTGGCTCCCACTAAGACAACAGAGATTAGAGAAGATAATGTGAACAACAGGGTATTCATTTATCCTTGACTTCACACAAGTTTGACGACTAAATTTAAAAATATTTTTATATTCTCATAAATTTTATGGTGATCTTAAGGAATAAAACTGAAGAGATATATTTCCTTTCTGGTATGCAACACTAAGTCCAAACGCCATTTTATCATATTTTTCGTACTTGATATCATCATATCCATGGTTGCTGGTTGCTATTTACATGTATTAAAGCAAATTTTATCAACACAACACAAGGAAACACGTAGTGTACTCCTGTAACAGCTGCTATCACTGGAAAATGAGACTCAAGCTATCTGTAGTCACTTTGTGTTTTGCCATCTAACCCTAACTACTCGTGCTCTACTCAACTGCCAGGCAAGTAACCATGCTCAGCAGAGCAGACCCTATTGAAAAGCCTATTAAAAAATTTGAGGCACAATCTCACGGCTCTGCTGGGCCTTACACAATACGTATCACTGTGCCAAGAGCAAGACAACAAAGCGATGTGGAAAGAAGCGGCGGTCACCAGATTCTGTCTCCCAGCAGAAATGCAGTCCCCATCAGGCACAAAAATGTTTTGACCATAAAGTGGATGTTGTCATCACTGTCTGCAAATGTGAAAGATGAAAATAATTTCAAATGTTCTTGGTGTCCCTCAAAATGCCTTTATTATTTCTCCCTTTCAATCTTTGTAGTATTAAACAGTTTTCCTTTGTTGAAAGCAAAGAGAAAAATTAAGCAATGGAGGTTTGGGGGGGGAGGTTGGGGGGTTGTTTTGGTTTGGTTTTTTTTTTAATTTGGCATGTACTGTCTCTTTTATTTTCCTATAAATAGGGCATTGCTTTTCTGAGCCAATTCACTGCTGGGTAATAGCCCCTGGTTTTCCTACAAAGGCAAAACAGATAGCTATAGCCATTAGCAGTAAGTGACTCATGTATTATAAAATAACCCCATTAAAAAAGGCCATCTTCATCAGCTCATGTGGTAGGATGATGAAACAGTATTTTCAGTGAACTGGCTGAATTTTGCAATGTGGAGCAAGCCTTGCACAGACCACCCACGGTGTCAGCTCCATCTGGCACTTCATCCAGCTTTGTACTGGGACCATACGCAGCTACAATTTCCCAGTACAGAGCAGCCAGTGAGACAAGTATTCTTCCCTTTGCTCCTTTCACCAGAGCAGCTGCATGTCTTCCCAAACCAAACAGAACAGCCATGAGTTGTCTATAAAACCCCCTAGAGTTTCAGTCATGAACTTCTAAAACAGCCTGTCTTTTCAGATGCAGCTTGCAGCCAGAAATGAGGTAGGCTGCAGGTGCCCATAACGAGTCCATACCCCTGCAACCTTGGAGGAGATGCTGTTTGCCACTTAATTCTCTCTGTAGGAGAGCAGCTACCATGTGACTGCAAGTCAAACACTCTGCTCCTAGGACCAAGCCTGAGATCGTATTATGTCCAGCACAGAAGAGACTGCGCAGTATGTCCTGAGGTCCTTTCAGAAGTATTTCAAAGTAACCGCTATCCTGAGCACTCCCAGCAATGTTTTAAGATTCTAAACTTGCTGATTGTCTTTAAGTAGAAAGTATTATCAGGGACTGAGGGTTTTAGGATCCCACAGCAAAGGCATCATGGAAAGCATGTGGCTATGAAAGGCTGTGCTGTGCCATGGTTTGAAGTAGTTGGGAGAGAGAGTTAAGTAGTAAGAACTGGAACTTGGGAAGGTTTGATTTAATTGCCTGCTCTCCCAGAAATTTCCTGCATGGTCTTAAGCACATCACATAATTATTCCGTGTTTCAGTATCCCACCCATGTAACAGGGACAGCTGTACTCCAATGCTCTCAGTGGCAGGAACAGACTGCAAGATATAACCAGGTTGTTTTTTAAAGTGTTTGTACTAGAAGATTTGAGAGAGAATCTGGAAGTCTGTCACCCATACTATTTGCATTTCTAGCCATCAATGTTTTTGCTACTGTGTGACTCTGCAGCAGGATTAGTGGGGATTTAGTGATTTAGATATATTTAGTGATTTAGATTTTCAGGTTCAATGAGAAATTGCCCATTATAAACTATTCACTGGAAATCTTGAAAAAAAAAAAGATGGGGGTGTGCTGACATAAAGGGGAAAAAATGAGCCAAATAAAGTTACAGCTTCTGGTCTGACCACAACCTAGAAATTCCCTGGTGCAGCCACCTTCAGAAGCACAGTTCTGTCATAGGTATTAGCTGTGGGAACTGCCCTTAACTGCAGAAGGACCAGGCATCTTACCTGCTGCTTCTATGTATTTCCCCCTTTACAAGTGACTTGCTTGCAGGGTTTTGTGCAGAAGGCAGAGATTTTGCCCATTTCCTTCCAAATATGTACCCAGGCGGTGGCAGGGTGATGCCATCATAATCACTTATGGAAATAGAAAAATAATATGGCCGCAGCAGGTAGCACCCATTTTCCAGTGCTACCATTACATTTCTGTGCACCCATTTTTCAGGCCCTTGCACATTCTGATGCTGGGAATAGTAAATACATAGATGCCACCATTTAATGCTCTCTATCCCCATGTCACACTGAAAAAAACAGAAATGGACATTAAGTGAATAATCCTATCAACCATTATTAAAATTAACTGTCAGATCTTCATGAGCTGAGGCACTTAGCAGATCTCACAGAGGTTCTGCTCTTCAGCACGTGTCATCATTTCCAAAGCACATGTGAGTAAATGGTAAATAAAACCCTTTAGTAGGGGGAGGGGAAGGATAGGTCATGTAATTACATGAAAATAGGTCATATGACTGGGATCTTCTTTGTGATGAAATACTCGCTGCCAATTTATTCAAATTGGGGAGGGAGAGAGGGAGAAGGAATGTAACTGTATTGTCCTTTCTTCAGGCTATTTCTTACTGTCTCTTGACCTCAAATATCTTATTCTTCAAAAAAGTCACAGACTCCCACTGCTGCTATTTTTGCCACTGTGAAAAGCATTGCTTTTTTTGTGTAAATTACTGATAGACAAGGCTTGAAATGTCACCAGGACTGCATATTATCTTTAAGAAAAGTTATTTGCTTCCTTTTGATTTTTTCTCCTAAGAAGACTAATTTTATTTAGGTGAAATGCAAATTTCCAGTGTAACTACATTTGAAATTCAAAACCATCATCAACAAGTATCCCATACACAATACCTGTACATGGTCCAACCTGCACTATTTTATGTGCATTGTAGAGCAGCCTTCTCTCAAATTATGCAAACTTGTTGGCAGAGATCAAGTCTTCTATCTTTCTAAGGCAATACCTCAATATTTGCAAAAAAGCCTTCAAACACTGTAGTTAAATTAGTGCTAACCCGTCACTTCAAGTGAACAGTTTCATAAGCAGAACCTGGTGTGGAGGAGGCATTTCAACTAAGACACAAATCCACTCACTGAGTAAGGAAGGCAAAAAATACCAAATAGCTTCCCAGTGACTGCATGAACAGGAATCCTTGGAGACAACAGGATGTGTTAATGTAATTAAGATGGCATCATAATACATAGGTACCAAAAGCCCAAATCACAAAGTACAAGCAGTCTTATTTCTGGGATTTGAGACACTGACTTTGCAATCTTAATAGTGCTCTCTCCGGAGAAGGAGCGACAGAGCTATATTACTTTAAAATATGGAACTCCAACAGGATCAGAATACTACAAGTATTAGGCTGATTTCTTTCAAAACAAAACCATAGCGAAGTGGGAAAAAGCCTTTTGAAAAAAAGTCTTGCAACATCATCTCTATCCAGAGCAAAGCCAGCTTTTATATTCTCACAACTGTTCTTGCACATAAATTTTTGTCTGGTTTTGTTATTTATCTTCTAATCTTGGAGGCACACATTTGTTTGCTATTACAGTTAGCATTTAAAGCACATGAGACATGAGGTGTCATACTACTCAGTGGTGCGCCGGTGCTGATACCACAAGGCTTCTAGTACTACGCTCATATTACACATACAGTGTTCACATAAATCTTCTAGACTTGTTCTACACTTCTAGCAAGCATCTACATCTCTGCTAACCAGAGCCACTGAGCACACAGACCTTGCTCCCTGTTCTTCCACCCCCAGGTAGGCTGTTCTTACCAACACAGAACACCAGAGTAAGAGCATCCCTGCTCCCCAAGCAGTCCTTTGACAGGACACGGCTGGGGCACAAGGGTGCTTAATGTCCCTCCCACCATTGCAGTGCAGCCCTGTAGAGAAATTTCATTTCCAGTAGATATGACACCAACTTAAAACTCGTAAAATGCTTCGAGAAACTCTTGACCAAAAAAAACAAAACAAAAAAAGGCTAAAATAGAGGAAGCAATCCTACTGTTATGATTTGACACGAACAAGAATTAATTTCAAGCTATCGATCTCACATTTTTTCAATTAAAGACATACTGAAAGAATTTTATAACTGGCTGCTGTTGTTTCTGTATCTTCCTACCCTGATGTTTTTTTCTCTTTGATTCCTGTAACACTACAGCTCAGGAACAGAAAGCAGCATGACACTGCCTAATTCTTTTTCATGACACTGACATCCTGATATTACTGTTTTTTCCCTTCCAGGTGGGTTAGCAAGAGAGGCTGGAAATCTATCTTAATAGTACTTTTAAAATTTTCCTGCAATTCATCATGCTGGCTGGGTAATTTAATTTGTTGTTGACCTAATTCCAGTTATCAAAGATTAGATTATACATTAACACAGAAGTTTTATTCTTTGGTCCCTAAAATAAAAAGACATTTTAAAAATATATGCTACAGATTATTAACAAATGTTACCATATTTTGCTTACTGAGTTCCTTGTTTCCCATATGAAAACATTTTGTTTGTACACAGCCTTGAGGATGATTCTTTTTTAATTACAAGGGGTAATTACCACCAGGAAGGGTGAAATTAAAATTTAGCCATGGACTAGCATTTGCTCAGCGTGGCACATGATAATGTTGTCACAGATACCACAGCTTCATTGCAGGAATGTTTCCCTCCAGCAATACTGAGGCAGAAGCATCCACTGTAAACAGAGGTTTGAAACCTGTGTTGTGTAATTGGTTCTGCTACACTGCGCAGAATGAGTGTCCCTTTTAAAAAGTGGAAGAGGACAGAAAAACAGGTTATCTAAGTGATTCCTGCTAGCTGCCTGTCTGTCCTACCATCCCTTCTAGGTGACTGATTCTTGCATGCTTGCCTTCACTTTGGCAGTTCCTGGAGGAGCAATCGGTTCTCCCAAAGCTTCTTGGCAATTTGTCTGACTTCTAATAGGTTTTGGGGAGGAGCTGGGTCCAGCTGACCTTGGACAAGAGCACAAGCTGTGAAGGTGATGGCTATGACTTTTTTGGTTCAACCTATAACGGGGATTTGTCTCAGTTCCATCAATGCATGATTAATTTCTTGAACAGCTGAGCCAGCATAAAACTCTGTTGTAGGGTAAGGAAACCTAAATTATCAGTTCCAGGGGTCTTAAGGTAAGAAGTTTGGTAGAATCTTGGACAAATTCCCAAAGTGCCTCCAGAAAAATTCTAGGGTAGCAACATCTGCAAAGCAACATTCCTGGAGTGGCTCAGTAATTAATGACCAAGTCTATAATAACACGTTTGCTATAAGAGCTTCTGCTGTTTTCCTTTGGAAGCATTTATTTTGAAACCATCCATGGCGACCTCTGTGGCATCCGTGCCCACCAGAGTGTTTTGCCATTCCGTTTAGCTGCCGTAGGGAACCCTGTGAGTGTGGGAGAGAGGCAGCTGTATTTCATTGAGCAGCTAGCTCAGCCTGGGAGAAAGCAGAAGGGCCCAAGGGAATGGGAGGGAGTAAAACCGAACATACTGCAGCTATGGCTTTTGAATTTGAATGAGAGAGGAAAAACTCCTCATGGGCCTTACTTGTATGGGTCATTTAGGGATATACTTTTTGTCGTCCAGAATCTTTATCTGCTGCTAAGCAGTTACACAATATCTTAGTAGAGATTTCAGACATTTTATGGAATCAGTTGCTTCTAGGAGACCAAAAATCAGAGCTGAAGGTCTCCTCTGCGTGTTGCCTTTCCAACTCTTCATGTTTTATCCAGCAGTATTTTTGTAGTCTCAACTAATGGGTGTATATTCTTACTAGTGTCCAAATTCTTTATATAAAAGTTCCTGTTCCTTGTGACCACGGAGAAGCAAATATTTTAAGAGGCCTGAAGTCTCAGAAATTACAAGTTAAATATAAAAAAAATCTCATCTTTACTAGATTTATTTGATTGTTTTTACTACATATTGATTGTATTTGAAAATGTCAGAGTCAATATTTATTGTCCATTACAGGGTAAATGGATTTGACTTTTTATATCCATCAAATAGTGTTAAATCTATCAGCCAGCAAAGCAGATATTGTAAAGCTTAAGAGATTATTAAGACGTCTTGCATGGAAACCAAACACCAAAGTCCTCATGAGATCCTCCAAGTGTCTCAGGAAGATAGATGCCATGCATACAGGACTTTTTAGTTATTTGCCAGCAAAAATTTGTGCTTTCAATTATTGAAAGACATTTGTGAAGAATCAAAATGCATTCTTGGCAATATGTTGCCACATTAAACTGAGGAGATGTCCTCCCTCTCCCTGTCCATCAGAAAAATGTGAGTAACTGTCTGAGGTCATGTGGGTGATGTTCTGTCTGCAAGTGTGGCACTTTCAGGTGCACCAAGGAGGAAGTGATCAGAGTGGATTACAGGTGGAGGATGGAGACACGGAGTGAGCTCTAGGCACAGCCTGATGGCTTCCAGGAACAGGAGAAAGACAGAGGGGAAAAGCAATCTTGTTTAGTGAAGATACAATAATGCCTTCTCATTGTGTTAAGTCTAGCTATGTGTTGTACATTTTCAGTCTTATTTTTGGCAGAAATTATTATTTTCACTTTCATTCCTTCCCTCTTCTCTGCTGTCCCTTCAAAAGAGAGGAAACAGGGCACGTGTATGGGCAGAGAGTGCTGAGAGCTCCTCCCAAAGGAAAATTAGCTGCAGTCCGAGGCCGCTGACAAGCAGGCACCCCAAAACCAAACAAGCATCCCGATTTTTATTTCCAAATAAAAATAAAGCACCTCCCGGGCTGCTGCTGCTTCAGAAACAGGCCCTCTTACACGCTTCGCCCTTCTTTGGGTTCTTCCTACTCCCTCCCTACTTACATCAGAAGACATAAGCCCAGCTTGCAGACCCCGAAGACGGCAAGCTACCCGAAATAGGGCAGAGCCCATACGTGCGGTTCACACCCCAGCGTCCGCGAAGGAAGACACGGGTCAAGGGGGCTCGCAGCAAGCGGTGCCACCTGCTGGCTCCGCGGCAGCGGGGCTCAGCCCTGGGGCGGAGCTCGCCGCCTACCCCCGGGGCGTTACACGGAGCGGGACAATGCTACAGCTGATCCACAACCGCTGGAAAGGACGACTGTGTTTACTCTTGACTGCGTAAAACCGGTCGCGCCGGTATCCAGGGAAGTGTTAACGAGGGAGGGAGGGATGTAGCAGTAGCTGGGACCAGCACAGGTCTGTTTCCCAGAGCGAAGCGGCTGCTCTCAACCTTCTGATCCTCAACTCATCTCGCTCATGCGTGGGCGTGGGTCCCTGGCTGTTTGCACTGTTCCCTAAGCCAGGCGTGCAGGTTTAGCATCTCTTCCCTACCGGTGATTCTGATGAGCGTCTGTGGCCTGTTTCCAGGTGACTTGTGTGCTTAAATCTTAATGAGTTATTTTTAAGCTAAAGCATCCTACTTTCAGTCTCGGCTTCACCGGCTGGATCTTGTTATTTATTCCTGGAAAGATTGGTCCTTTTTTCATAAAATGTTGTTGTTGTATAAAAAGTGTGCTGTATAAAAAAACTAAAGGAAAAACAGAGCTCTTAGTAGTTACCACAGGTATGGAACCATTATAAGATGTAAGACAGTGATCACTAGCAACAACCTTTCTTCTGTGGGGACAGGTATTGCTGTTCACTATATACTGAAACGTAAGGACACTCTGTCTCCACGCCCATTAAAGAGGCTTTGGTGCTGCAGCATCAGCACTTAGTTTTAGTGTTGTGCCATTTTTAACCAGGTGCTGGCATACTGCCATCAACTTGGTTTTATGCCTCCTGTGTTTCACAGCTGCAGGTCGGATGCTTTCAGCATGATGTGCTTCCTCTGACATGGGATCTGACCACGGTGCTCCAGACGGCTTGTAAGGTACCCTTCACCCCACACACTGTAGTTCTTGGTATGTATCACGGTGCATTCAGGCTTTGTCACTGCGAGAAACTTTAGCATGTTGTAAGTAGCATGTGGAGCTGGTGACTGAGCACAGATGTCGATGGGGCTATTACCCTCCTTGGAAGCCTTGATTACCACTGGATTTGTAGGGCAGGATAGAGCAACTGCTTTGAAAAACTCCATTCAATCACTCAGTGTGCAATCAAATGGTGAATTAGCCTGGGAGATGGAGAGATAGCAAGAGAGATGGTTTTTACTACCACAGCTTCCATGTGCTTCTGAGATCTTTTGTAAAAACAAAGGCATGAGTCTGCTGGTGGGCCTATGACTAGCCTGTTGTGGTGACGGAAATATCACTGTTAGGTAAAGCTCCAGTTCTTCATTCTCATCCTTGTCTGGGTAAATTGTCTTCCTCTGCATCTTTCACTTATCCTTGGCTGATGGGACAGAAAACCTTTCACCCCTTTAAACTTCATGGCTGCTGTAATGCTCACTCCTAAATGTGTGCTGGGACTTGAAAACTCCAGAAATTAAGCACAGCCAGGGAAGCATGAAGACAGGAACTGTGAGAGAACTACTTCTGTGCTGCACCCTGTAGAGGGTAAGACTACACAAGGTTGTTAGTGTCATGATAGGATCCTTTTTCTTGAATGGCAGAGGAATCTTGAAAAAGGACGACTACCTGAACAGAAGTTGATTTGTGGTTGTGGCTAAACAATGCAAAAAGATGTGGTCCCTTGCACACAGCAGAATTGATAACAAGCAAGAGAACAACAGTGTCAGGAAACAGTAATGCTGATGCCTACAGCTTGCTGTAGCAGCAGTGCCTAGACAAGAGGTTACAACCAAGACAAGGGCTCCTGTATCTATAGAGACAGGTGAAGTAAACTACATACAACCTCACCGGAAATCACTAGTAGAGCTGGAGGACACATTTATGATGACAAGATAGCTGAGTATCATCCTGATAAAAGTATTCCCTTTTTCCCTCCCATTGTGGGAGAAAAAAAACAGATAGATGTGTGTGCCTTTACGGGAGCTGGGGCAACACTTTTGTAGCCTCTGTAGTTTAAGCTTACTGCATACAAAAGTTCCCTTCTATTCCTCATTCTGGAAGGAAATAATTACACTGACAAGCAGAGAAGTGTCATTGGGATGAACATACATGTCTTGAGCTCTGCATGTGCCATGTGATTCTTTTTTTTTTTAAATTTCAACAATTTAAAGTTTGCAAAAGGGATATTACTGGGGAAGGACCCCAAATCCTGGTATTTAAATTAACTGTACAATCTCCTTTTTAGCCTTACAGTGGCTGTGTTTCAGAGTTCATATGTCATATAGAATATTGACCAGTCTGGGTTTTTGGTTGTTTTTTTTTTAATTATTTATCCATTTGCTTATTCCATGAGGTATCAAGTGAACTGCTCTATATGCCAGCCTTAACTCTGACAGCTGTTCAGAAGGGCATAAGGGACATGAGGGTAAGAATTCATGAGGGCAAAAGCCTTCTATCAGAGTCTCTTCTGTGTTTTAGAAAATATTCAGGTTATGTGGAGTAGGAGTTATTACAAGCCTGCTGCTTTTGTTTTGCAACTGCTTTGGAAACAGTCTCATTTCAATTCTGAACACCACTAAAACTGCATTTGTTCTTTTTTACTTTTCTGGAAAATTCTGAAAAAAAAAAAAGAACTTAGATCTGTGAAGCAGAATTGCTGTGAACTGATACAGGATAGGTACAAAGATCCTTTGCCTGTTTATTTGTTTTTAAAGCATTTGAGTTTGAATTTAGCTATTCAATCAATAGATAGATGGTAGCTGGCAGTGATCTTTGAGCGTTGGTCGGAAACCAACATAGGTCACTAGAGGGAGCTCAGACACAGTTTCTGAGCGTAGCAAGGCGCTACCCCTCCTCATCCTGTCAGCTTGCCCTATCTCTTCCATTGATTATCAACAGCTCCTGTGTGAGGAACTACATAGCCTGCATTGTTAAAAGTACACTGAGCTTTCAATTACACTTAGTTTGCAAATCAATACTGAACTGAGGCAGGGAGGTCTCAGACTTCAATTTGTCAGCTTTCATAGGTATCACCAGAACACTTTTTTCCAGACCATAAAAATGGATCAGAAGAGGTATGGTTTACCCTCCTGCCTGCCTCTGCCTTCCTAGTCCATTCCTTCCCCTTCGTTAGATTCTCAGATCCATGTACTGACACCCTTCTGCTTGCACATATTGCTCTTAAAAACCTCAGACACTTTCCTATCTAACGCTCCTCACTCAGATCCCAACCTTTCACCTCTGTCAATCTACTGCATGGCCTTGACTAATCCACTCACCTCCCCAGAGCACTATAGGTTTCACCATACCCTGTGCTTTATCTCATTCTTCCCCCTTTCCTTGCTCCAACATCCTGAGCTGCAAGTGCAGGTTCAGGAACAGCTGGGGTTGCTCTGGAGGCACTTTGAGAGGAACAGTTGAATGCACCAGGTACGGCAATGAGGTTCTGTTAGTTGGCTGTAACTGCTACAAAAGTGCTTATCTAATCTCCAGGAAGTGATTAATGAGTAAAGGTCTTTACAAATGTGCTTCCCTTCTGGACAGGTAGTTATCTGCCATCCAGCAGTCCTCCCCATATCACACAGTCAAGGTTCACGTGGAGGTATTGGCGCTTTTTCAGACAAGAGTCAGCACACAGTGGACTTGGAATCTGCTGCTGCTGCCACGTAAGCCCATTTTTCCTTCACAACACTTACAAAAATGTTTGTGTGCCTCGCCTTGGGAGCCTTCTTTTCTGAAGCATGAGTCAAAAAGATCATGCAAACCACCTACTACAGTACCAGGTAGTCTGCTCAAAGGAGGTGCAACAGGACGAGGTCAGAGAGGAACAGATGGGGGCCTTTTACTTTTATCACCCTGCACATGTTCAGTGACATAGTGAAAATGATTAATATGGTCAAGTCATTATTTCATATGTGTTGAGCAAGCTTTGTTAGGCAAAAAATAAGACAGTGTTAGAAAAGTAAATCCTTAAATAACTGATTCTCAGTCCAGATGAAACAGCTTTATGCTGCCCCAGAAATTCAGAAAGGCGAGAGAATTGTCTCTGTGCTGGCGAGACTCTGCCCTGACACTAACAGATGCAGGGCTCTCTACACAGGCCTTGAAAGATTCACCTGGGGTGTTGAGAGGTATGTCAAAGAATATGGCAAAACGTGCAGCACTCTCCGTGTCACAGGACCACGTTGTTCTTTGGTGTTTCTCCAAGTTCAGTTACTGGCCCTGCGCACAGCTGAGCAGAGCAGGCCAGCTCTATAAAATGTGGGGAATTTGCTGTCTCTGCATTACATCCCATGTTTTTGTTCCTGCCATCCTCACAGTGAATGCTACATGTGCTGACTGCTCAGCTCTAAACTCAGTCCTGAGGCAAGACAGTGGTCCAAAAGCAAAATTTCTTTCTACAGAATGAATGAAAGGATATAGCTGATCGTTCTTGGGGCAGTTCTCAGAAAACCTCCTTGATGAGCCACATTTGTGAGTAGCAGATTTTGGAAAATGTACCCAATTCCAACTTTACAGCCACTAGAGATCTGTAGGATCTTTCCTATGAAGGAGATGGAAGACATCTTGCCTTTCTGCATAATACAGAGAGATCTAAAGTCATTGCAGCCATCCTGCGAGAAGCTCAGTCAGGGGCTACTTAATTGTGTAGCTACATGGGAGATGGAAGAGGCTGCTTTGAAGTGTTGTTTCTCACCTGTATTTCAGTGCAGAAATGCCTCTGCAAAGTATTGTGGCTGAGAGCATGGGATATTTGGCATTCTGCTCTCGCCCCCAAAACTCTGCAGCAATTCTCCTGCATGAAATATCCACACAGAGCAAGAGCAGCTGCATAAAGCCAAATGGTATGCTCTCTTCTCCCACTCTCACAGTAGCAAGAGGGAGAAAAGCTCCACCACTGCATTATTTCTTCTCCCTTTATCAGGAATTCTCTTCCCTTCAGCCTCTGACAGTTCATGAGCATGTTAAACTAAGGAAACTTCAAGGAAAGTTATGATGGTGCAAAGGTTTTAAAACTGCTACAGGTTTAGAAGGAATGGCTATGTGCTCTGCTTGCAGAACGTGAGAGAGAAGGGGAGAGCAGTGTTTTGCACTGAGCTGCTAAAGATTCTGGGATAAAGATAAAAGTTCTGTGAAGGACCATCCTTCCTAACCGTTACTGTAAAGGAAACAGGTGCAGTGGATAGATGGCCTCAGAGCAGCTGTTCGAGATAGTACTGGAAGAAAGAAAAGTCTCTGAAGGTCAAGAGATTAAATGTATTATCAATTCAAAGACAAGGGTTTTGAGAGAGTCATACTTGTGTAGTTCAGCAGTGATTTATAAATATGACAAAAATGTGTGAGTTTGGCTTTGGCAATGTGTAAAACTGAAAAATCAGACCTCCTTTGTGTGTGAACAGAATTTATACAACCTGAAAGAAGTACTTGTAGACACTTTGCATTAACAGTGACAAGAGCATTCAAATGCACTGAACAGAGACACCTGGGTGTGGTGCCAGGCCTGAGCTGGCTCCAAGAATTTTTGTAAGCAACTTTTGTAAGTCAATGGATTACAGAGAACATCAAGGAACCATATGTTTTCTCAAGCAAGTCATTGTGGCTATTTAGAGTATAGCTATCTTGCCATTATAATGGCCTTGCTAAAATAAGATACATGGAATATTTTAAGATCTACTAGACTCTGTTATATTCACAATGTAATCGAAGGAAAGTCAGCTACAGAATTTTACAATTCAGTCTAATACGAAGACTGCAGGCAGAAAAGAACAGGCTCTCTATCTAGCCATCCACTTATTCTTGCTGCAATGTATGGCTTCTTCCTAGTTAACATTCTGGTGCGCTGTCCCACCTACTTTACATACTCAGTTTCACATGTCCAGTCCATAGGCACTCATCAAATCACTGGTCTCATCCTGTCACACCTCCCTTCTGGTGAGGAATGGGTTGTGCTGTCACTCTGTCAGCCACAATTGCTCAGGTGTGCACCACTTTTTGTATTCCAAGTCCTTCACCTTCCATCCTTAGCAGTTACACCCTCAGATATTTGCAAAGCATTATCATGCTTCTGAGGTGATTTTTGGCTTATAGCAATTTTTTTTTAGCATCCTTAGATTTTTGGATTTTTCCTGGAAGGTGTCTCCATTCCTATTCCTGAATAATTCATTATTTCCTGGATGATTTTCTCGGAGCTGTCTGCAATTTGCCATTGTAGTAAAGTGGCTGAACCAGAATGGAACATTTTAATTAAGACTTTGAAATGCACTTGATTTGCATTTCCTTCTATGCAATTTCATGCTTCTACATTGTTAGTATTTCCCACATTTGCCATCCACTGGGCAAAACATTTATCCCCATTTCTTTTAGCATAGCTGTATTCCAGATTTTAACTAATCCAGTACAGATTAGTTGACATTTTCTGAATCCTTTAACTTTTCTTTTCTCCACTGCTTTTAAATTATTTCTTTGCCACTATGGGAGATATCTTCAAATTCTTCATCACTACTGAGCTGTGAGGTAGAGCAGAGCCCTGCAGTACTCAGCAAGAACATGCTGACATTCAACCTTTCATGTCTTAATTTGCTGTGTGGACACTTACTATAGAGCATTCTAATGCAACACTGGTTATTATTCAGTGTCATAAAAAGGGTGCTTTTCCCCTACACTTTCTCGTTTGATCTGCATCGACTGAAAAAACCCTGCACATTTATCAGTCATTCCATACCTGTATGGAATGTTTCAAGTTCAGTCTGAAAAGTGACAACTGCAGTATGTACAGAATGAAGAAACTGAATTTCAGTGGCAGTCCAAAGCTTTTATCCCTTTTGTCCTTCTACAGGTCAGTGGTACATTCATTTCTTCTTTTAAGAGATTGCTTAGAGTGTGTATGAATGGGGATGTGTTTCCAGCTTATTAAAAAATTAAGGGGTGGTATCTAGAGGTGTCATAGGCTTTGTGATCTCCCAATTTAAACCCATGCAAAATAGGTGGAAATAACTTAGTTTGCTTATTATTTTTATTTGTCTGAACATATATCTGGCTGAATATATATATATGTATACACTATACATACTACATATGTGTACATATACATTTATATTAAGATGGTCCTGCACTTGGTACACAACAACCCCATGCAATGCCTCAGGCTTGGGGAGGAGTGGCTGGACAGCTGCCTGGCAGAAAAGGAGCTGGGGTTGGTATTGGTAACAGCTGGATGAACATAGAATCATAGAATCATAGAATTTTAAGGCTGGAAATGACCCCTAAGATCATCCAGTCCAACCATTAACCCTCCGCCACCAAGTCTACCCTTAGACCATGTCCTCAAGCACTGCATCTACCCGTCTTTTAAACACCTCAAGAGACTCAACCACCTCCCTGGGTAGACTGTTCCAATGCTTGATGACTCTCTCAGTAAAGAAGTTCTTCCTAATATCCAACCTAAACTTTCCCTGGCGCAACTTGAAGCCATTACCTCGAGTTCTGTCGCCTGTTACTGGGGAGAAGAGACCAACCCCCACCTCACTGCAACCTCCTTTCAGGTA
>VXBZ01007027.1:234741-337493 GCA_013399135.1 Heliornis fulica | reverse complement strand
GGGCCGCCCTCGGGCGGGCGTGAGGGGACGCGCTGAGGGGGCGAACCGCGGCAAGCCCCTCGGTGCCGGGGACGCGTCGGGGAGATGGCGGCTCGTCCTGGGTCGGAAAGAAGCGGGCGGTGACGGCGGTCTCCGGTGCGCAGGGAAGGCGGCGCTCGGGGCGGAGGTCGGCGTGCTGCTGTGCGATGTGGACGACGCGGCCTCGCTAGCCGCTATGGCGAAGCAGACCCGGCTGGTGCTCAACTGCGTGGGCCCGGTGAGTGCGGGCGTGAGGGCGGTGGTCCGTCCCATCCCACGGTGTCTGCCAGGCGCCGCTCCGGGCAAAGCCCGGGCGGTGCCTGCCCCTCCGCCCCCGCCGCTCGTCTGTCGGGAGGCGTGTGGCCGGGCCCCGGGATGTCGAGAGCCGTCCGGATGAAATGCAGCTCTCTGGAACGGAACCAGCCGCACAACCATGCAGCGTAAGCGCTCGGCGATCGCTCGCCGCGCCTTCGGGCGGCGTAGTTGAAGGCCAGCTGTCGCTGAAGCACCTACGGCGGGGGGCTGCACGGGCAGCGTGAGGGACGCACTGTAAGATGGGGAGGAGTTGTGGGGTGGGCCGGCGGCTCCGATGTCCTGCCGGGGCCGAAAACTGCTGCTAAAGGAGCCCGTAGGCCCGCTGCTTTAAGGTTTGGGGCCTTCTGAGGCTCTGAGCAGCAGCATTGCGATCGTGCGGGGTGTCACAGTTGGAGGGCTGGAGGTTGGGCCGGGATGAGAACATCTTCCCAGTGTACCCAAGTAGACACCATGCAGGTAATGTGAGTGCAGGGAGGATTGATGGAGGCTGGAGATGTTAAATTTGCAGTCTGACCTTAGAGAAATAAGGTGGAGTAATCTGCACAGCACACTGTTACCTGTGCTGACGTTTGTTATGCTGTTCCTTTTCCCCATGCCCAAAAAAGTACAAGTACTATTAATGGGGTTTTTGCCCCACTTAGAAAAACAAATGACCATTCAGTGTTTATTTTTGTTGTAAAGATGTATACATGTTAGATAAAGAAAGGTGGGTGAGCTGTGGCGCATGGGGCTTGTTTTTATTATGCACGATGTTCTTTCCTTCTACAGTATAGATTCTTTGGGGAGCCAGTGGTGGAAGCTTGTGTTGAAAATGGGGCAAGCTGCATCGACATCAGCGGGGAACCCCAGGTGTGTGACAGTAGAAACATGCTCCTTTATATCAAGGATCTCTTATGGGAATATTTGCATAGTATATTTCATGTTCCTGCTAATGTTTTTAAACATGAAAACAAATTCTGCCTCCTGATCTGCAATTGTAAGTTGTATTAATTATCCTAAAGTACACTGGTGTGTATTAGTTGTATAGTTTTTTTACTTTTAGACAAAAGCCTCTCAGACTCTCGGTAGATAACCAAGAGTTTTGAGTTCTGCTTTAAGTCTTGGTTGTGACTCTGTAGGAATTTTGTGTAGGCCACACTTCTTGGCACTGCTGTAGCCCTTTCATACCATAAAATGGGAATGACGCGTACCTGTGTTAAACTTGTAAGTAGTTTGAAGTATGTAGGGTGCTGTGATGTGACAGTAAAGAGTCGATGGCTGATACTGAGTGTGGCCAAGTACAGAGTTGTTGTGCTTAAAATGTTTGTTCTGACTGTGTTTTAGTTCCTGGAAGGGATGTACCTGAAATACAATGAAAAAGCTGCAGCAAAGGGAGTGTATGTCGTCGGGAGCTGTGGCTTTGACTCTATACCAGCTGACATGGGAGTACTGTACACCAGAGACAAATTGAAAGGTAGCTTAAATGTTCTGTGTGACCTTGTGCTGGTAAAGAAATGCAGGTTAGGCTGGTTTCCTAAAGCAGTGATTCTTATGTGCGCGCTCTTTCAGTCTTTTTTGCTTTCCTTTACCAGCTGACCAGATTTAACCAGCTCTGGTAGATAAAAATTGAAAAAGTCATATTCCCGTTAGATTGGAGAAAACTGGTCGTTAAGTAGAGGAGGGATTCAAGGTACTGTTGTTGCTCAGAGAGACAGGAATGTTCATCTGCCAGCAGTAAGGCTGTTCAGCCAGCCCGTGGGCGTCCCTAGGCAAGCCTCAGCACACTGCAGTGAGAATCTTACAGAGGAAGAGATGGGGGACAGGGAGGCTGCAGGAAAGGGATTACAAGTTAGTAATTAGTACTAATCTCAAAGGAGGATACTTTGACAGGTATAACTTCAATTTGGAAGGGCCAATAAGAGTCTCCAAATGTTTTGCTTTTATGTGCTATTAAAACTGCCATTAAGTGGGAGTGCTTTATGTTGGTGTGTAATAGTCAGCATTCAGTTCACTAAAACTCACTCTGATCTGACTGAAGGGAGAGGAAAGACATAGGAGTGAGAATCTGGTTGCTCACAGGGTTATAATGTCTGATGCTTGTTTTGAATAAAGATGTCTTCTCTTTCTTTCTGTTTTGACTTTGTGGTGTTATCACCTGTCCATCCACTTCTTTTACAATCTCGGAAGGAAGAGAGTAAAGCAAAACAAAGAGCAAAACAACTTGGAGGAATTGTTTTGCTGTTCATCAGAACTAAGTGTTCTTTGCAAAACACAAGCTGTGATAAAGTTAAATATTTTTAGAATATCTTGTGTATTTCAACTTGTTTGTGGGTTGTTTTTTTTTCATAGTTAAGGCCTGCCAAAATCCCTAAGGGAACCTCTCTTTCGCAGCCTACATCATCCTTTATTTTGAAACTTGGAGAACTAAATATGGCTCTTGAATATTCTTTCCCTTTGTTTTTTTTTCATTGATTTAGATGATCTCACTAACTAGGTAAGACAAATGAACAGATTTTTAAGTAAAGAGTATTAGTGACCCTTACTTCAGTACTTGATAGAAGAAATTTGACACTAAGATAGCTGGGGAATTTAATCTTCATGTTGTTTACCTTGAGATGAAGGTGTGACTCTGCCTTTTCAACTCATGTTAGTGGCCTGCTATTTGAGTCTGCCTTGTGAACTAATGACTGCGTGTTCCAAGTAATGTTTTCTCCTCCCTTAAAGGTACCTTAACTGCTGTTGAAAGCTTCCTGACAGTAAAATGGGGGCCTGAGGTTAGTTGGTCTGTTACTTCTTGGAAACTCAGAGGTATTTGTGATACCATCATCATAGCCCACTAGAATAATGTTCCTTAGTCTGAATTAATAGAATAAGCTGGCAGCTCTCTGGTGACAAACCTAAGAATTTTATTCTTTAGGAGCTAATAAATGTATCCCAAACAAACACCCTTCTTTTGCATAGGCTGTCTACCAGAAGTTTGTTGTGCTAGCCTGGCTCAGGAAATATTTTTTTGTGGAGATGTGGCATTTGACCTTTCATTTATTAAACTGCCTTTATTCTTGACCTATGATGGTGGGTTTTTTTATTTAATCTTTTCTCTCCTTCCTGTTCTACTGAGAAGGGGAGTGTTGGAGCACCTTGGTGGTCGCCTGTCATTCAGCCACAGTCAATCCACCATATTTCAATGTACTTTAATGCACATAATCTTAATATGTGTATGTAATAATGTGTCATATGTCTAATAATTCTAAGGTCATTAGTGAAATAATACGTGAAACCTTTAGATAGTGAATTAATTATTGTTCCATGGTATGTCACCAGGGGTCTTGTATACATGATGGGACCTGGAAGTCAGCTGTTTATGGCCTTGCAGATCAAGGCAACCTGAAGAAGCTTCGAAAAAAGATTGGCTATGCCCCTGTTCCAGTGATTGGCTCAAAACTTAAAAGAAGGTAGGAGAAGTGTAAGATGTGAAACATGCTGTCTTCTAACAGTTCCAGTACTTATTACTTAGACTGTTAACATATCATTAAAGAGATGCATTTAGGAATACAAAGAGGCTTGTCTAATAGAATTGAAGAAAAGTTCGGGTTTACTGACATTCTGTTGATATTTTACTGAAAAAACACGTCCCAGCATTTACTGGATCACAAAGGTAACTTGTTCTAAGAGTGAGTTTGATTTCACAAGTGATTGGTAGAATGAAAAAAATAAATTTAAGGAGAATATTATTTTGATGATCAAATTCATCCTTGCATGGAGTTTTTAATTCGATTAGGGGTAAGTCTGGAATGGTGTGCTTTCGGTAAGAAGAGAGAATGTCATAAAAAGGCTTAAGAAGAAGCCAGTGTTAGTAGGGGGCAGGACCATTCTGCTCAGTTTGTTTCAGTTTGCATGACCATTTGAACATGTTTTTCTGACTTTTTTTTTTTTCCTCCCCCTTCCTTATTTGCAGAGGACTTGTGTTTTACAATCAGGAATTTAAAGAGTACTCCATTCCATTCATGGGATCTGACGTTTCTGTTGTGAAACGGTCTCAGCGTTATTTGCACACACAACTGCAGGAAACACCTGTGAGTTACTGTTATTGGTATACTGTGTCTTCATTACCATTTTCAGTGAATCTTCCCTTTATGTAGCAGCTGTTCTTAGTTCAGATAGGGTCTCTGTGGTTGGGTAAATAGTGATGAACTGTGGTGTACCTTTGCTTCAGTAAAGGAGGCTTGTTGTGTTGATAGCCTTTGGAAGCTGTTTGGCCTGATGTGGCCCAGGAGGTTCTGGGTGCACAGGCATGTTTTAGACTATATGATAGTCTGCCTGATGAGCTTGCTTCTTGCTGCTAGCAGAACAGTTGCAAGAGTCTCTTGTAGGGTTCTTTCTTGTGCTGTTTCATCTCTGGGTATGTATCTGTAGGGAATGGAAGCCTTGAGTCACAGAAATATTTGAAAGGTAGGCTTCATGATTTTCAGGAATGATATGTAAATTCACTTCTGTTCCTCAGCAGAGGCTTTTTTGTTGCTGCATCAGTAGAGCTACTGCAAGCATCATCATTTTAGTCTGTGTAATTGTAGTCTCATCAGCATAGTGTAGTAAAGATTGTGATGAAGAGTTTGCATGCTGCTCACCAGTGTCTGGAGACCTCTGATGCTTGGGTCTCCAGTGTGCAGAGTAAAGGCAATGTGAAGTGGTGATGGTAAAGATGCTTTTGTTTTCTGTGGTTTCATGAGAAGAGACCAGCACCAACAATCTGTATAACTGTTATGCAGAATCACAGGCTTCAGCTAAGAGATGAAGGTGAGATAGTGGTCTAAAAATGCACTTGGAAACCACTACTGGGAAAGATTTGTTGTTGCTATTCCAGAATTCTAAAGCAAGGCCTTGGTTTCTCTCAAACTAAACCTCAAAGAGGAACAGAGGGCCTCTAGACAGAGGTTACCAAAACACATCTTTTAAAGTCTTCCACTCTTGTTTGCCGTGCTCTTCTCCATCCTATAGTTACAGTCTTGATGAATTCTGAAGTGAAGCATTGATCAAAGAGTTGTTATAGAGCTAAGACCCTTAAGAGTTTAAGGCCCTATTTAAATAGCCATCTCTTGTATCAAACATTTATATCCTAATTTGGAGTATATTGTTTTTAGAAATTAATTGATGCAAAAATTGTAACTTCTATCACTGAAAACATGTTTTTGCCTCAGGTGCAGTATGGTGCCTATGTGAACATAGGTGGTCTTGGCTCTGTTATCAAGCTGATGTTTGCTGGCATTTTATTTCTTCTCCTTGTGAAGTTTAGTTTTGGAAGAAAACTTCTGATAAATGTAAGTGTCTAAAACGCAAAAGAATTAAGTCTTTGGATATGCACACACACACCCCACCTCATAGTTTACTGATTATCTTTCTGTTGATCTCCTTTTACTTAACCTTTTTTTTTTTCCTCCCCCCCCACTTACTATATAGTACCCAGAATTTTTCTCTGCTGGACGCTTCACAAAGAAAGGACCAACCCAGAAACAGGTAACTGTTTTCCATCACAACGATTGCAGAAATTTGTTACAGTGATGGTGGAATAGTAATCTAGAGTAAACCGCTTAGTCTCAAAGAAGTTATTTCTAAAAGCACATTGTGTATGCTTGTTCAGATAGCTTCCAGTATTTGAATAAACGTTCCTTCAGCAAAGTATGTCGTATGAGGGAAAAAGAAGTGTTGATGGTTTTACATGGGTGGTTTACAGGGCACTCAGTCTGTCAAAAGGGGATGATGGAGGGAGACTGAGTAGCAAAAGCCCCAGACTGGAGGCACTGAGAGAATGAATGGACTTCAGAACAGTAACAGTTCCAGCAAAGTGCGAGTGATGAAAAATTTGGATGAGACTGTACCTTGTAGACAGTAACTCAAAACACCTACTCTCATGTTCAGATGGATCATAGTAGTTAACAAAACAGATCCTTACAGTTAGTGCTTATGCTCACCTGATATGAATGAGTTACAGTTTGGTGACCATACTTGTCTTTTCCATTACAGATGGATGGAACCTCTTTCACAATGACCTTTTTTGGTGAGGGTTACAGCGAGGGGCAAGATCCACAGAGGGGCAAACCAAATGTAAAGATCTGCACCGAAGTGAAAGGACCAGGTATACACATAAGTAGCAGCGAATGGCTTTTGCCTCGCATTCCTTGTTCTAAAACAGGTGTATGGTTCCACTGCTCTTCCTTTCACCCCAAAGGAGCACTTGCAACATTTCTGACTTCAACAGCCTTTACAGGGTACTATCTTGGATACTAGCATTTGCTGTGACCTGGTTTTGAAATAGTCCATTTGTGTGTGTTCCTGTTGGTTTCTTTCCTTGAGACTTTCCCTGCTCCGATTTTTTTTTTTTTTTTTTTTTTTTTTGCCAAGTAGAGCAGTTAAAGGGAGAGTGATGTATTCATAGTTTTCAGTTGTTACAGTCTGGGCTTACTGGTTTATTTCCAGTCCCCTGTGTGTGACCTTAAACAGATCTGGTGTGGTATCATTTCTATCTGTAACATACTTGTGTTCAGATCATCCTTTTCAGAGGAGATGACACCTGAAATAAGGTCTGGAGACAGCAAGGATGTATTTTCAGAAAGCCATTAACAAAGAATAGCTGGTTTAAATAACTGGAGATGTAACCAAATACAACAGTCTCACAGCAAAAGCCTGCATTTAAGCACAGGCTGGGGAAAGCCCTTGTAACGGGGGAGCCCTTGAGCCCTCTGACACCATGAGATAGTCACTAATGGATGTTGTGTGGTTGTAGTCCTGGCCAGATTAGATCTAAAGACTTCACCAGCTACTTGGGATGATTACCAGCTTACAAAAGCTGCTCTTAAATGGGGTTGGCTTTTTTGATTGCCAAAGAGATTGTCCTTCATCAGGCTGTAGGAAAGAGCAAGATTTCACCATGCTGTACACTGTTGCTCTGTGTGGTTTTTTTTTTTGTCAGAACCTGGCTATGTTGCTACACCAATTGCAATGGTTCAAGCAGCTGTATCTCTTCTGGAAGACACAGCTTGTCTGCCAAAAGAGTAAGTACCTTAAAGCTACTGCGCGCTTGCATTTCTCTTTGAAAGTACATATCTCGTAAGCTTGTGGCTTTGTGCTGCCTCACCCAAAAGGCTGTGCAATGGAGATAATTCACCACAGACTGATAGAAAGCCTTTCATCTCCTTTTCAATTTGTAAGGATTTAGTCATGTTCTTAGTAATGCTTTTGTAGTATCTGATACATCAGTGTCTTATGTTTTCAGTTAATGGAATGGTTTCTATTGAGTTTGCTGGATGCAGAAATGACCCTATGAATATAACCAGCTTGCTGAATTCCTCATGTGTTCTCCTGGGGAACAGTGGCTTTTTCCACCTTTGGACAGGAAACCTTTTTTCCAAAGAAGGTGTCACGCAATCGCTGTACCACTAATGTTTTTCCATATTCATTTTCATTAACAGGGGTGGTGTGTATTCTCCAGGAGCTGCCTTCTCCAAAACAAAACTGATTGACCGTCTCAACAAACGTGGTGTTGAGTTCTCAGTTATCAGCAAGCCTGAAATCTGAAGTCAAAATGTTAACTGTATGAACTAACATCTCTCCTGGGTCTAATTCAAATAAAACTCATTTGGCTCAAAATGCCCAATCATAAAATACTTTCACTGTGCTATTGTTTACAGCAGAAACAGAAGAAAAACTGAGTTAGAAATTGTAATACTGTAGTGAACAAACCCGTTAAGAGGATTGAGTCCTGAGTCACTGATTTAACGTACTTGTGAATTATTAGGGACTAGTTCTAGAATTGTGTTTAATCTCTCTGATGGAAGTTTTAACTTGCTACTTAATAGAGCTACTGTAACATCTACTTCACAATTAACCACAATTAGCCTTCTCACTTCACCCCCTTCCCCAACTATTAAAAGCAGGCAGGCCCTGAAGCGCAAGTGCCTTAGCACGTGGAACCACTCATTACTCTTCATGCCTGTTCGGGATACATGCTCTTACTTTGTGTTGGTCTTTCAAAGTCTAAGTGTCCATGGTGAAATAAAAGAGTAGCTGTTTCTTGGAGTTTAAGGAATAGTTTTGTCTTTTTTTCCCAGTTATGTGTTATTGCCTTAAATATGTTGATTTTCATCCTTCCTGGTTTGTCTGTAGTAAGCTGTGCTAAAAAATAAAGGAGAGAAATCAAAGCCCAAAGACAGGATTTTTCAGTAATACTATGCCCAATGGGTTGGTGGTTCCTCCCCCCAAAGCAGCTGGTGGGGCTGGAAAGTTGCTCGATGTGCTGGTGGTGTTTGGGGCCCCTGGCAGGGGAGAGTAAAATCAAGCTTTTAAAGGACAGTAATGTTGGGTAAAAGTTTAAGTATATAGTACAAGGACCACAGTAATGAGAATTAAATACAATCAGGTGGTCAGAAGATGGAGATAGGTCTTCAATACCCCAAAGTTAATAAACTAGAATATTTTCCTTTCCACCTCCCTATATCTGTTGCCCAAGCTGTTTTTGATACAGGCCAGGATGCCATTGGCCTTCTTGGCCACCTGGGCATACTGCTGACTCATATTCAGCCTGCAGTCCACCAACACTCCCAGGTCCTTCACCGGAGCGCTGCCCAGCCCCTTCCCCAAGCCTGTAGCACTGCATGAGGTTGTTAGGACTCTGCACTTGGCCTTATTGAACCTTGGTCATGTGCAGCCATATTGGCACACTAGCCATGTTCGTGTAACACAGTCAATTCAGTCTTTGTCTCCCCCTCACTGGTGCAATCCAAGATTGGTGTTCAGAGGGCCTTGTACTGCAACAGCGGCTCCATATGCTCCAGATTCCTATTTTTGCTCATTTGGAGTTAACTGCAAATTTTAAAGTCCAACCTGGAAATGACTTGGAAATGACACCTTGTGCCAATCCCCTTCACTACTACAGCTGATTTTTCCTGATTCTGGGTGGCTTTGAAGAGCTTATCACCCACAACAGGCACCAGGCCTCTGTTTACACCCTTTCTGATCATCCAATAGCTGTTCCCAGCGCAGGTCTGTCTGCAGGGTAGGGTTAGTTTGCCAGGTGTTCTTGGGCACTCCTTGGCCAAGAGCACAAAAGGTCTCACGCTAACAAACAGCCCAGTGTATTGTCCTGATAGACGAGCAAGCAAATGCAAACAGGAGCACTCCACTAACACTTTCAGTTAGGAATCTACAACTGCCAACATGCTTCAAAGTAATATTGAGCTCCAGGAGGGCAGAGAACATCTAGATAATGTATCAACCCAGTACATGAACAAAAGCCAGTCATTTGCATCACATTTACATGAATGCTAATAGTAGGAGAAACGAACTCATCAGCCTACAGCTGTGTGTCTTTCAACTAAAACTGTTTTGAGCTGGCTCTTTTAATAAAATCTTACCTGGCCTGTGGTGCTGATGGATCATGATGCAATGAGTGCACCATTTCTCATCCTTCAGGAAGCTACTGCAAGGCTGAGGGGCCGGATCAGAAGTCACTGTTTTCCCGTGCCCTGGATTCCTGAGGTCATAGGTGCTTGTGCTGCTCACAGAAATCACACACCTCTTTCCTGCTCCCTTCCCTCGCAGTAGCATCAAAATACAAGCAGCCATTCACTAGTACATTTGGGTTTTGTCCAAGCCAAATTCAGCAGCAGTGCACACCGTGCCAGTGACTGCTGTGGGACAAGCCTGCTCCTGAGCCGCCTCGTCAGGTGACCGCAGCCAGAGGGCTTAAACGGGTGCATCAGTAACCCAAAGTTGCATTTGCCCATTGCCTCACGTAGTGCTCATCCACGCAGCACAGTGCCCTGGAAAAGGGATTTTGATTTTAGGAACAGCTTTAATTCAAAAGGAACCACAGTACATTTAAGCATGTAAGAGAGACTCGTTATCTTGACTACTTTGGTAAACCCCTAACACTCACGGAATAAAAGTGTGGACATTTTGCATGGAAGACAAAAGTACGAATCAACTAAGAAACAAATGCTATCATATTCCCTGAAATTCTGTTATTTCACAGTATTTTCAGATTGGTCTAGACTGGTCTGTAACCTATTAGGTTGCAAGTATTGCCCAACAACTCACAAGAAGCTATGGATTGGCTTCTGCCTGGAGTTTTTTTCCCCACCAGAATTCAACAACTAAGCCATTATTGATTCATTACATGGGAACTGTTGAAATAGCAGCAAATAAATTTACTGTGCTGACAACCCTGAGATTAGTCTTCTACAGAGGAAGTTCTGATGGAGGATCAGTTAGTAATCTGCGCCCATATCTGCACACTGGACATACTAGTAAGGCAAAGAAAAAAGGAATCAGTCAACACTTTAAGCACTTCACAAGAGTAACACTGTTTTCTTTAGTTCTCCATATTATAACCTGGAATTAATACTTTCATTAATCATGGCTTCTAACACATCAAGAAAAATTCTTATGAATATTTGTGTTAGCTCACTGAGGTAACTCAGGGAAGCACTTCTGTTACAACATTTTTCTTGACAAATTCCCTTCTAACAACAGCCCCTAATCTTTGCCATATTCATTCCTCCTTCACAAATATCTCCTGCTATGTGTTTCCTGGAAGTGAAGTCTGCCATTACACTTATTTTCATTCTTTTTTAAAGGTGAGTCTGCTTCTCCAAGGCAGCCAACTTTCCAGTGGAATTTTCTGTGGGGTTATAGCCCCAAAGGTGCAGATGCACAATTCACCTTGTAGCTGTTATTAGATCAAAACAGGTGAAGCAAAACACTCTTGAGATATTCTAGCTTTTCTTCAGGAGGAAAGCCTCCATGCCTTTCTGAAATCCCATTCCTTGTTGCACAGTGCTTAGACTCCTTTTTATACTGTGCCCCTGGAAAACTGGTTGGCACCCAAGAACTATGCACTGAATCAAACTGAAAAGAAAAAAAAAGGGGGAGGAATATTAGTGTATTAATTGGACTAAGACTCCTTTAAGATTGCTTAACTACTACAAACTCTTAGGAAGTTGAATCTCATGCCGATTTTGTTATTCCTATTGCTTTCTTTTTTTCCATCAGAGCACATCCAAACAAGGATAATTCAGCTGAGCTGGTTATAAAAGAGGATAAAATTACTACAAATTATAAATAAAATTACGTTTGTTCTAATTATCATTTGTGTAAAGTAGCAGATGTATATTAAAACCTCACTAAGCAATCTTCACTGGCATTTCATCAGTCAACTCTGTGATCAGGTACAGGATCACTTTATCTATAAATACTGTTGTGCAATGACCAAAACGCATACTCAGATTTGACATCCATTTCCTATTCCAGTTTTTGGAGTTTGATCTTTTACCCCATCTTCTGAGCTACTCACTGTGTTTCTGTACAATGTGAACTAAAAAAAAAATTCACTGAAACTTCCCCTCCCTCACTTTCCTCTTTGACTATATTTATACTGTAGCTCAAGTACAAAATATTCAGTGTAACTAATTACTAACCTGACTGAAAGGTCTCACTTGAACTGACGCTCTCGCCTGTCAGCAACTGGCAATTTTTAAGCTTTCAGTCAGACATGAATACTTCCAAAGAAAAACAATAAATAAATCTCCAGGTGCATACAGCTCCTTCTCAAGAATGACATGTTCCGAGATAGAAAAATCACGGCCCCAGAAAAAACTTTTTACAAACTTAAGCTGTTATTAATACATCCATCCATTATGTACAAGGTATGAGTTAACCAATAAATTACTTCTTTGAGTAACCGTAGCAGTTTTTACTAATTGAAAAGTTTAATGTCAGGTTCCACCATTCTGTAGTCTTCAAAGTTGCATCCATATATAAATTAACATACATAAAAATAAACCATTGTCTAAAAGACTGCACATCAAAATAGTACTTCCACGTTGCTTTTAAAAGAATAGCTTTTTGAAATTATTTTTACAAATCGAAGCTTTATAGGGACATTTACTCCATAACCCAAGATCATTAAGGAAACAATTATTCAAAAATATGGTTCATAACCAGGACTTCTGTACATTTCTGTACCTTTTCCAGTCTATTATGCTACCTTTACCATCAGTGTTTCAGTGCTGTGATATGCAGACTTCAAGTATTGCAAAATATGTTTACAGACAAGAATTATTTCAGTTATAGTAGCATTCATGTTAAGGTTATGAAAAATTTTGGCTCAAATTTCCAAGTATATGTGGGCAATATCCCATTAAACTAGGTATGCTACGGTAAGAATCACAACCTGTATACAGTTAATTTTTTGCTGACAACAAATTGTAAAAAATACTGAAATATCTGATGTTATGATCTAGTTTTATGAACTAAGGAGCAGCTTTCTCAAAGTTTTAAGACAAATAAAAATATATTGCACAGTTTAAAATACAATTGTTTACATTCTGACTTCAACAAAGTACAGTTTAACCGTGAATGTAAGGAATTATCAATTTGCATTGAGAGCCAAATTATTTCTGCCAGATGGTCAAACTCCATTTTTTAAAATTTCAATTAGTATATTTTAAAGGTTTACTCATCACAGGAATTCTAAGCAAACTTTTAAAGAGCTTAAAAGTCTTCTGGCCTCACTTTTGAGGGTCGGAAATCCAACATTAAATTTTCTGAAGCAGTACAGGCCATTCAACCCACTATTCCCTCAAAAAGCTATCAGACAGTAAGCATATTGTGAAGGATACATTTTTATTTAACATTCCTAAAATAAGCTGTATTTACATATTATATAAATGTATGAATTCTTAATATAAAATAGAAAACTGCATTGAGGAAATCACACTCCATATGGAGTTACTTATTGAAGACCATTTGTTTATGAAATTTTACAATAATTTATATAAATTATCTCTTCCAAATTAGATGATTTTTTTTTTCTTTTTAATAATCCACACAATTGTGATGACTTTACAAACAGTGGTGTACATTATAAACTTAAAAACAGTTACAGCATCTTCCGGCGCACAACTGGCTTTGGAAAACTCGAGAGTCTTTTTCTGTTCCTCCGCAGAGCCTTCTCTGCTGCATCCGTGGGGTCTTTCTGTTTGCTTTTTGTTCCATCCACCGGGCTTACAAAAGGAGAGATTAATTTTATTTCCACTGGTGGAGGTGACCAGGGTCCTTCTTTTCTTGTGGTTCTGAGAAGAGAGGAGCATCAAAATTATTTTTTTAAGTGCCAGCATGTTTGTTTAGAGAAGATTTTATATGGAATTATAAAATCAATGCCAAAGAATTATTAATGGGCTTCTTTTTAGATAGGATCATGGCAGAAAAGGTGCCTAAATAAGCTTCTGATGGCTTTTGTTCCTTGCCAGACTGTCTCAAGTATTCTCCGTCACTGTCCACATGAGCTTTCAGAGCCAGCTCCACATCCCACCCCACATCTGAGAGCCAAATGTCCTCAGTTTCCCAGAAGGAACTGGAAAACAGGCCAGAAACAAGAAGTTTTATTTACTCATGGTTTGATCCCCTCCTGCCTTGTATAGGGAGGAAAGATATTAAGAGTGACTTTTCCCAAGGTGCAATAAGGCAATAAGAGGACGCCATTGTTGCAAAGCGCACTATCCACTTGCCCTTTTCTGTGCCCTCCCTCTTCTGTCTCCATTACAAAACCAGAACTCTTCAGGGGGGTAAAAGGTGCCCAACAGACCCGCGAGCTGGATAGGCTCGTGAAGTCAGAGCAGAACTGCACAGCCAAGAAGACTCTACAGCTGAATCACTACCACAGTAAAGGAAAGCAACTAAGTGTTCAGAAAGAATTTCATACTTGCTTTCTTTCTTCGGTTTTGATTTTGCAATTCTACCTCTTCTCAATTTTTGCTTTCCCACAGACTCTCTAGATTTGGTATCCTCCTCCTCTTCTTTAGCTGGAAGCTCCTAAGTAAAGGCAAAAACAATACTTGTGAATTCTTGATTTCCACAGATTCAGATTAGATTTTTGTAGCTAGTTTTCATAAAGGAAAAGACAAATTAACTGATTAATTGAAAGCCCTCTTTTCAGATATGCTTTCAAGGAGAAAGGAAAGGCATTGCAAAGTATGAATTGACAAAAGCAGTACACAGCAAACAAAACCAAAACAACAACAAAAAAAAAAAATTTAAGAACGAGACAACCAGAGGTTTTACTTACTGTTTCCTTCACAGTTTGGGAAACGCTAGATACACTTTTCGTCCTCGACCTCAAAAGAGGGGGTGAAAATACAAATTGAGAAGACAAGTCTGGGTCTAAATCCTTAAGCTGCACAGGATGATCTGCTTTTCCAGCTAAAATGAGAATGTATAGTTAACATGCACGTCCGTTATACATAAAGGCCATTAACATTAAATTACAGACAATAATCAAATGCACAAGATCCGACCAAGTTTCTAAACACTCTGTACAGAGGTATTTTCCCCTAGTAACTGCCTCTTGGAACTCCTTGTTCTACAGAAAATTATGAAACAAAAGACAAGTGATTTCACCTGCACTTATATAATCAGTTATTATGCTCAAGAGGCACTGACAGCCCTAACACATGTACTCTAATAAAGACCCCTATGCACAGGAACTTCCCTAACAAAGTCTATGCCCACAAAAATCAAACAATCCCATAATTAAAGATCTGTACAGTTTGTTGCTAGATGCAGCTCATTTTAAAGTTAAAAACTGAACAGAATTTGGAAGTGCATCTCCTTTGTTTCTCCACTGGGGGGAGGAGATGGCAAACACCTATTAGAATATAGCATCCAGTCTTCAAAGCACAAATTAAGCTTATGTTTATGTTGACAAAATTTCAGCTTATGTTTAATTTCACTCTACTCTGCTCAGTGACCTTTGAGGTCCCTTCCAACCCCTACAATTCTGTGACTCTTCATCTCTTTCCACTACAGCTAGCCATCCAGTTGTGCTGAGTTCAGAAGGAAGATTAACCACCTTTTTCCAAATTTCTTCAGTTTGCATAGTTATGCACTTTATAATACTTAAATCAATCCACACAGTCTGTTTTCTATGGGTTACTAAATGGCAACGCTCCCTACTTTGCATATAAGCATAACGCACCTACCTTCTAATTTCTTTGTCAGCTTTGTGAGAGGAGGTGAGAAAAGGAAGGACTCCTCGACAGGCAGGTTCTGCTGCATGGCAGTCCTGCGGGATCTGGTTCTGGGAATACGATCTGTCAGAGTTCTTGATGTTTCATCGTGTCCTGATGGGTTTATGTCTTCAAGCAGCAAAGGACTGCCAGGAGGTCCCTGTGGAAAGGCCTCCAGCCCTGTGCTCTCCTCTGATATCGATCGTCTTTTCCTGCCCCGACGCCCTGTCCTTACTGCAGCCCTGGGCGTGGTGGTGGATTCCTCATTTGGCTGTGGAGGTGTCTGCTCATGAGTATCCGGTTTTTGTGGTTTAGCCTGTGGAATTCTTCTTGCTCTTCTCCTAGGAGTATCAAGGATTTCCACTTTCTCAACTGACTGTACATCTTCCTGAGTAGAGAGAGATTCTGTGTCTGCCATGAGATTTTGTGTCGCCTTCCTAGCACTTCTTCTAGGAGTGACAGGAGGTTTAAATTCTGATTGAGGAAGCGATGATTTAGACAGATCAAGGTCAGAATTTTCTGACATTTCTGATGAACTAATTTTTCTCCTCCTGCTTCTTTTAGTTGGCACAGGTAAAAGGAGTTGGTCACTAGGCTGCACCTCTTGATCCTTGACAATATTCTCAGCAGATTGTAAACTAATGCTTTTTAGTTTTCTCGCACTTCTACTGGGACTGACTGTTGGTTTTGTCTTATGACCAGTGTCAATCTGGCCAGTTTCCTGATCTTCTGCTGAGCTTTTTCCCCCTCTAGTCCTTTTGGGAGTTGCAGAAGAAATACTACTACCTTCTGCTAGAGGAATTTCCTCACGAGCCTCTCCCAAGAGCTCAGGTGCAGCTTCCTTTGCTCTTCTTAACCCTCTTCTTGGAGTAACAGCTATGGGCTGTGTACTGACAGGCAACATTTGCTCATCAGAATGGCTGCTTTCTACTTTTTCTAAATTAGTCAGTTTAGGCTTCCTACCTCTCCTAGGAGTAACAGGTATCACAGGTATTTGCTCATCTTGAGCATTTTCTTCTGTGTGAAGACCAGAAGCCTCAGATACTCCTTTTGTTCGCCTGGTACTTCTCCTAGGAGATAGTCCAAATAGGACCGGCTTGTCAGTCTTCAACAGTTCCATAGTTCCACCGTCTGATGATGGAATACTTAGACTTCTACTCAGCTGTCCCCTTGTGCGTGTTCTAGGAGTGATGACATACTCTAATTGATGTCTGATGGGTTCATGTTCCACACCTTCTGGCACAGTTGCTAAGGGAGCTTTTGCCTTCTGGAATCTAGTTACTTTTTTGCCTATGGTTTCATGAATAGATTGGTCTACAACTTCAGTAAATTCTTTACTTCTGGTGTCTTTGATTACATCCAGTAAGTTCTCAGCAATAGCCACCTTAATGGGTTCAGGCACATATGGGAGTGACTCTGCAATATTCTGAGACTCCTGATCACTAGTTACAGTGGACACCGAGTTAGTAACATGTTCTTGGTTTTCAGTATTTCCTAAACTGTTCACAGGTTTGTCCTCTGTGGTTGTGCCATCTGGTTTAGAAGCATCTTCTAGTATAGGGTCTCCCACCTCTGTTTCACCTTCTTCTCCTTCCAAGACTAAAGTAAAATTACTCTGAGCTAGAAAAAGCTCTCCATCTACCTCGGCTGCATCACATTCACCATCTTGATTATCAGGGAAATCGCATGCAAACTGGTGCTCTGTAGTGTCACAGCTGTACTGAAGAGTGCCCAATGGATGTAGTTCATTACACAGTGATGTTTCGGATGCTTCTTCTGAGGCTTGCGCCTTAACTGCACTATCTTCAATGACCTGAGGTTAAAAAGGGACTGTTAATGCGCTATAAATTACCAAACAGATTAACTTCAGACTGAGCTGGATGAAACAGAAAACTGAAACGCTGCTTTTCCTTTCAGATCATGGCTGACTAAAGTTAGACACATACAATGCATTTTCTACTACAAAGTTTATGCATTTAAGGAACAGAGTATTTGGTGTACGCAACCATATGCTCCATTTCTGGCATTTCTGTTGACAGCGGTTCGTCACCACCCATGAACAAAGTGAGCAATTTTACAATACGAGTCGTATATACAGAACTGGCAGGAATTGTCACATTGCAGCTCTCTCTGCACTGGCTCCAAATCCACACAGACTGACTGATTTAGTATCTAACAGGGTAAAATACCATCATGCCCCCAAATTGAACATTTTGGTCATGACAGTTGTGACTAATATTTAGTAAGACTGGCTGGGTATCGCAGCCCGCAACTCAACACTGAACTTAAAGAAATCACTTGGATTGCCTCAGATGTTTAATCTAAATACTTCCACCTAAATACTACATGTTTTGTAGTTCTCTATATTGAGCAATTACTCTTTCTTTCAAGATCTACATGAGATACACAGCAGACACTACTTATCTTCTCAGTATTACTTTAATTACTTTATTACTTGAGTATTCAAGTGAGTCCTGCCTTCAATTGCCTTGACTCCTTGTCAAAACCTTTGCCTAACCCTCAAGGTTAAAGTGCATCCCAAAGACAGCAGATGGAAGCCCCTCAACAGGGGTCTCCACAAAATCTGCTTATTTTCTTGCCTCTTGCCTTGTCAAGAGTTGTTAAATCACCATACTACAGCAACATGCCACATTTCAAAACAAGTTCAAAAATACTAGTCTCCACAGTAATTTCTTTTATGCCTACCAGTCTGCTAACAAAAAGGTAGTAAGCTCTCAAAGGCCCAAACCTTGACAAGTTCTATTCTGTTACAGGTACAGAAAATGCATAGGAAAAAAACCCGCCTTGTGTTAACCAGCTGCAAGAAATGGAGACATTTTTGTGTGCCTTCTAACTGTGAGACAGCACTGTCCTCAATTTGCAAAAGTGTTTTCCATTTTGCAGAAACTAGGAAAAGAGTCTACTTACATTCGTTTCCTCAGTTTTAGGAAGGTTGTTAGAAACAGTTATTTCTTCTTGTGGAGAAGAAATGTTTTCTTCAACTTTAGCAGCTTCGAGGTTACTTTCTGTAGTTAAATCCACACTCTTCCTCTCATTTTCCACATGGCTATTGACCATGTCCTCACTGTCCAGGACACTTATGACAGCTGGAAGAGATTTGTATCATTTTAACTGAACTGCTCTACATGACAGGTTTAAGAAACAGGAAATAGCATAGAGAGCGGCAACCAACAATACAGTCCTGCTATATATATATTGGGTTTTCCTCAGAACTCAGAACTATCACTCTGGTAAAGGAGGCAGCCCCACAATAAAAGAGACAGGGTACTGATAAACAGCTAGCCAAGTCCACAGAGAATAAGAACATCAGAGCAAAGGCTGGCTAGAAAGGTACGCCGTTAGCTAACTATTCTTCACAGCCTGAATACCTAGGATGCATCATCTTTTAAAACAGTAACAGGCAGCAGAAGCCACAGCACACAAATTCATAGTGATGTACAGCATTAAAAGAAATATTGATCTCTCCTTCTAACATCGCAAATTTTGCCAGCATTCTCTGTGTCTTTATCAAGAACAGGGATGCTGCCTATGTGTTTTCTACAAGGCCTTTCTCTGAGGAGGGTATTGTCTCTACAGTCTAATGGAAGTTGGCAGTAACATGCTACTTCACTCCGAGACACCTGTATGGCAACCTATGCATTCTGCTTCAGGAGTTCAGCTACCTTAACACATACAACATCTCCAACATACTGTACATACATTCAATATCTGCCTCTGGGTATTCAGAATGCTGTGGATTTGTTCCAACTGGTATGGGTTTTTCTTCTGATGAAGAGGAAGTTTTGGACTCCTTGTGGTCTGTTTCACTTCATGAACAGAAAGAGAAATTAATCATAAAGCTTAAAAATAAACCCGAAGGACTTTACAAAGTACCTTCTCATTGTAGAAGTTCAAGATCCAAATGAGAAAAAAGAAAAAATTAGAAATTCCTTTACCAACAGATCTACAGTCAATTTGTCACTCATTTTATGCAATGAATCAAGTACTTAATCTTCTTACAACAACAGAATCATATTAAAGATTAATGAATGTCTTCTGTAGACAGCAGTGCAACTATTAAGTGGTGAAATTACAAGTTATTCAATTACTAATACTCTATCACTAAGCAGTTGTAGTTTTTGAAGTATCTGCTAAGAAAACTGTTTGCCTTTCTAACTGAGCACACAGAGGGAAAATATAAATTAGGTATATAAAATACTGACAGTAGGTATTCAGACTCCAAAATAAACCTGCTTTGGTTACAGAAATCTCAAGTCTACATCTTAGCTACACAATTTTAAAGCAAAGTAGGGCTTACATTCACAGCACCTACTCAGTAACCTTTAAACTGTACAAAGGTTTATACTGCTTGTTGAATGAGTCTTTATCACCATACTTTGGGGTCTGCAGTGATTCGATAAAAAAGGCTCAAACTGACAGCTAGCCAATCTGAATTCCATGCCACATTAGTTAACAAACAGAAAGGGGCAGAAAGGCTGTTCTATTTGAGAACATAGGAAAGAACCAATACTGGGTCAAAATCACAGTTTTCAAACACAGGTAAAGAGTTTTCAAACGCAGTTATATATTGTGTGAACCCAAACACACGTCTTATTTTACAAACCTACCCTTCATCAGCAGTCCCAAAAGCAGCTGCCTCAGCAGCAGCTTTAAACACCAATTGATCATCCTCGGGAAAGGATAAACATTCAGCATTTGATTCTTCCACAAATCCTGCAAAAATTGACAGACAGATGATTTCCCTGTTGCATCATTCCCATGTTAACATTCTAAAATGCTCGTTACTTAAAGGTGAACCTTTATGGATTTAATCTAGGATAGTGATCTAACAAGATAATGCTACCAAGACTTCAAACACACAGGATGTCTGAATTCTTCTTTCTGGTAAGAAAAGTCTGATGCATAATTACAGTCAGGAAAGCAAAAATAACCACTGATACACTATTTAAACACTAAACATGACATGTTACTAATACACAAAAAATTCATAAAACAGCCCTCTTTCTTAAAACTGGGTAGCAGGTTTCCTTATTTCTGTTCATATCTTTATCTCATTCCAGTAATGCTTCTTCCCTTCCATTACTCCATTTCCTCTCTTCTAAAAGAATGCATCTAAGATCTTCTCCTGGTTTGGGTTTTTTTTTTTTGCCTCTCTCCTTTTCTTTGTTTCTACTGTCTGTTTCCTCCAGATCCAGCAATTACCTTTGCAGACAACTGGGATGATTTTATTAGCTGAGGCCAAACAAGACCTACACTGACTGTCCTCTAATGCTTCCAGAGTACTGGAAATGCAATGAACTGATTGTACCATAGCCCAGCAGTGACAAAGTTTCTTTGTAAGGTTGTTCTTTAATAATTAGTGCCTTATTATTACTTTTGTTGAAAAGCACATTTGATTTCTTATCCAAATACAAGACAGCTGCAACAGGAGAGGCAAATGTTCTGACTAGAAACACTCAGATCTGGTGAATCCCTTTTACCCATGTACACAGAGGCCATACCTGGGCACTCATTATTTAAAAAGAAAAGGAGCTGAGGAACTGCAATAACAATCTCTATCCAGGATCATCTCGGGACTGAATCAGGATACATACGATGCAGTGATACTGGAGTATACACTCACTGCTGTGAACTGTTTCAAGATCTCAGACACAAAACTCTGACACTTGAAATAGCATTTTCTTACAAGAGACTTGAACAAACTAAACTCTGTTTGTCAAATACTGAATGTAGCTGTGTTTACACATCTTCACCCTGCTCTTGCACCGCTTTCATTCCCAGCTCTTCATCACTGATCACAATACTAGTGAGATACATCTCTTCTAATCTGCCTGTAGACCTGCCTGTATGAACACACCCCCAGCAGCTAGACTGGCTTGAATGAGTTGAATTGAGCTGAGCTACCAAACACCAGCTAAAATAGGTTTGGAAAAGGCTGTGCAAGATGTTGAGCCAGCAAAATAAGCAAGTACAGCTGAAACACGGAGCAGGTACACAAGCAGAATCATTTCCAGAAGCAGACTATTAAAACTGAGCACTAATGGTATGGCTAAAAAAAAAACAGAAGAAAAAAAACCAAAGCCCGTCTAATCAGACCACAACATTCTTTAAACTTGCTGTAAAAACCCCGCAGCCTATAGAAGCATAAATTTTCAATTTGTATCCCTCTCAAAAACTCCCATAAATCACTGCTGCCCCATAGCTATTATATGCTAGAAATAATAGCCAAAAGCAGTACACATGCACAAGGTCCAGAATACATAACAAGGACTCCAAACACAGTGGCAAGTTGAAAATCCTGGGACAAGTAAGTGCCTAGGACCCAGTGAACAATCATTGTTAACTGCTGCACCCAACAGGAATTTAACCCTCTGAAAACAGCTGAAAATTTCAGAAGCTTAGATTATTGTAAAATGAAACACACCACTTTCTTGTCGTAGTTCTGATGAATCCAGTTGTTGCATCTGGAAAGGTTTATCTTCAACCATTTCACTGTCACCTCCCTTCTCTGATTCTTCAAAATCAGCACTTTCTTCAAGGGAAGAATCAGCTGGTTTAGCAGCTATAAAGATGACATCATCTTCAAAATCTCCAGGTGATTTTGCATCATGATACTCCAAAGTAGTTTGGTCTGACCTGGCAGAGACGTTACTATTCTCTTTGCTGACATCCATTTTCTCCAAACTGTCTCCAGGTATGCTTTCTGATGACTTCTCCATTTCTGCACGATCATCCTCAGGATTGCTTAGAGTAAAGAGAGTTGTTTTATCTCTTCTTTCAGACCAAGCATCCTCCACCACATCATGATGATTCTCAAATGAAGATCCAGGCACTGCTTTATCATCTTTTACCTTAGTGTTTTTTAAAAAAAACAAAAAACAAAAACAACAAAAATTCTTAATCAATAACATGCATATGCTTTCTGTGAAAGACAAAAAAACCCAAATACATTCCAATATATATACAACTGTCACCTTACACAAGCAATTAAATTAATTCTCATGCTATAACTATCTTGGCTTTTAGATCTAAGTGTAAAATCGATCACACTTTGTGACTGCTTGAGTTCCCACAGCCTTGGAGAAATACAACAATGCAGGTCTTCCAAGTACTTACTTGTATTGTCATCTCAAGCTATACATTAGGTTCACTACTAAGTTTTCCAGAGGGAGCTTTGTATACCTAAGATCACAACTCAAGATTTCTCTTCTCTAATGCTTGCCTTTTAAACTTCCATGCACTGCTAAAAAATGTAGTGTTCACTATGAATGTAGGATGGAACAAGTAAATTAAGCTGGGCACCCTGCAATATAAAAAAGGAAGCTGATATATGAGATAAAGAGCCCTCATAATTAAGAAGCTCTCTATAGCAGGCCATAGTAAAAAGTGTGATAAAAACAGAGTATGAGAATTTATTAGTATATAAACAGAAAGATCATATATGCAGCTATTAACACACAACCCTGTTATGCTCCCAATTTTGATACATCCATTTGGAAACTGCACAATGAGCTTAAACTGAATCCAACTGACAGAACAAGAGGAGTAAAGTGGGCAAGTTTCAAATGGACCGATTTCATTGACAACTCCTCGAGGCAAGAAGCAAAACTGAGAACTTCAGGGCTAGGCAACAAACAACAGTCCAGCTCTCTTCATCAGGAGTCTGTATTTCTACAAGAATTTAATCAAAGCCAGCCTTGTGCAAAGACAGACTGAAAGTAAATGCAGCTCATGAGTCACGTGGCTTTCAAAGAAGGTTGATTCACAAGCCTTAAACTGCAGAAACTGCCTCAATCTCTCTTCCCTTCAGGAAGCTGAACTACCAATTGGGAACAATCACAGCTCCTAACAACACTGAGTAAAACCACAAGGTCACTAGCAATTATTATGAGTATGTTCCTGTAGGCAGGAGATGTTAGAGAAGGCCTATCACAGACTTTTTAACAGTCTGCTGCTCTGATTCACAATTCTTATTCTCAGTGCAAGGGCTTTTGGCAAACTAGAAAAACAATCCAAATCAGATCAATCCATACTGCCTTTAACTGCAAAAAGTCACTAACCGCAGCCCAGCTTACCCCAGCAGTCCATTTGGCATTTGAGTTCCCTTCCCTGAAGGATATTCTTGGCTCCTTTGCCCGTACAGGAGGAGAAACAGATCGTCCTGGAGATGCAGAGGGAGTTGCTAAGGGTGTGTTGCGGAGGCTGGATCTCAAAATAGACTGAGGGGTAAACCCAGAAAAACCAGAAGCTGACGCAGCCAATGCTTTAGCTCGCTAGGAAAAGAAATAAATAGACACTCCATTTAAAAAAGTTAACTCATTAGAACAGAAGACCACTCTTCTCAAACCTGTTTAAATTACAGATTATGTGTTAGCAGCAAGGACCAAGTTTTGCCTCCACACTGCTCTTCTTCCAAAGGTACAAAAATGTGACTGTTTTTCATGTTTCTTCCTGCATTTTTCTTAAACACAAAATGTTTCAAACTAACTTCCCAATGGAACACAGACACGGCATCTTGCTCTCTGCAATGGCATCTCCCCTCCTAATAGTTTTTGGGGTATCTACTCTGCTCTTCTAAAAGGCACACAACTTCAAAGATTTCCCCCAGATGCAGTGACTGAAAACACTGCCATGCCAAACAGCAGCCAGCAAAGAAATGGTGATGGCCTATTTCTTTACTAATTAATCATTCCATCTGTGCAGCAGACTAAAATATGTGGTCCTGCTGTAAAAGTACCTACACAGCATCATCTAGAAGCGTTCAGGTCTTCCAACCTCAGCTCACAGTACTGAAAGGGTTTAAAGGGAGGATAATGTGAGAGTACCTTAATGATCTGGCTGAGAAGGAATATGCTGTAACTTAAGAGAGATCATAACCCTTTTGTTCAGGAAGTCAACAGCAAAGAATCAGCACCAAGAAAACAGGCCAAGTGTTATTTCCATACATGACAGGAATTTGGAGAAGGGACTCACGGTGAAAAAGTTCATGGAGAACTATCCCCCATGCATGAGACACCGCACTGAGCAGGGGAAGAGTGTGATGAATGTCTGCCCCTTGCCCCCACAACTAACAAGGAAAAAAATGGTGAGGAACTGACCAAAACCCCCATTCTGCACCCTGTGCTAGCCTGGAGATAAAACAAACAAACAAACCCAAACACAAAAAAAAAAAAAAAAAAAAAAAGAAATCATGAATCATGGGGGGGATGGGGGGAGACGTTTTAAGATCTGTTTGTACTTCTCTATCTGACTCCGGCTTCTATGTGTGTGTAGTCTGTGTAGTTCTTCCTTTTATTCTATGTTGAATCCATTTTGCCTGTGACACTGCAGAATGATCTCTTCCTGTCCTTATCTTGACTCCTAAGCCTTTGAACATGTATTTTCTCCCCTGTCCAGCTGAAGAGGGGAGTGATAGAGCAACTCTGGTGGGCATCTGGCCACCAGCCAGGATCAAACCATGTAAGAATACTGACAAGTCCAACTTTGACTCCACTGGTTCCATGCAATAAAAACAAGATTATTTCATTAAGCTCTGTGACAATGTGCATGCTGCACTTTAATTACAACTTAACTTTCCCTCTTCAAGACCAGTCCCACCACAGCTTCCAATAGGACTGTGTATACAGTAACCACACGCATACTGCAAATGCTCCACCATTTGAACCCAACTGTCACTGTGTTACGTACTGTGGTGGTTTTGCCTTAAACCAAGTTGACAGGCTTTTGGGGTGGTCGATTGTTCCCGTTTTTTTAAAATACAGACCTTAACCACGAGTGGAGTCTCTAGTAAATTCAGCTCTGATGCTCCATGAAAATTCACTGCTGAGGTGGAACTGTACATATTGGGTTGCAGTGGGCTGGATGCCATGAATGAAGTGGAGGCTCTGCCGGGTGACTGCCAGCAACTGCCCTGCGCTGCAGGACATGAAGGAACAGGACGAACCACCAAATCCAGCAATCTGTTCAGAGACATGATTCAAAAATCAGTCGATCGATCAAATGAAAACAATGGTGCTGCGTTACAGAAATCTGTTTCAAGGAACAAGAAATATAGGCGACCTTCTGCTGTAGGGGTGATGTATCAGGCCCATGGACAAGTCACAACCATTTTCCTTTCAATTCTTTCCTCACATTTCCTACTGAGTTTCCTAAAGCCCTGCCTCTGAGGCAAGCGTAATCCAATTTTGAGTTCCACAACTGAAGCAATTCTCATGTCAGAAGAAAAATCTTACGTTTCAATGCTGGGACCACTTCTAATTATTGACTGTGTTGTGTCCCTAAGTTGACTGTTTCTGTAACAGATACAGAACTAGGTGCAAACAGAACACTTGGTAAACACAACGTGTATACACATATATGCAGATGCACATCCATCCTTACATGGCTACTCATACAGCAGCACCTTTTTGAAATGCTCATCCTGGAGATTTACTGTACCTGGAAGATTTCTGTGCAAATTTTGAAACTGGTGTCCCAACAAATGCATCAGGCAACTCTGCATCAGGGAGAGGGCGTTCTATGACTGCTGGTTGTGCAGCTCTAGAGCTAGAATTAAAAGGAAGGTGTAAGTGACTTTCATTCCCCTCAAGCCCAATCATACCTGAACTCACGTTTTTCTGACCAACTAGTAGCCTCCCTTCCATTCTTTATAACTCTGCCTAATTTTAAGTAAAACAAGCAGATATGAGGCAAAAATAGGAAAGGAAGATATAAAAGATTACGACGTGAGGGCACATTCAAGTTCATCAAAATCTGTACACCAGTAAGTTGATGGTAATAATAGCTTTACATAATCACAGAATGACTAGGTTGGAAAAGATTATTTAGATCATCAAGTCCAACTGTACCTCCTCTCCAAAACCATATCCCATAGCACCTCATCTACCTGTCCGTTGAATACATCCACATGATGGTGATTCAACCACCTCCCTGGGCAGCAGCCTCTTCCATATCCAACAACTGTTTCAGTGAAGAACTTTTTCCTAACATCCAGTGTGAACCTGCCCTGGCACACCTTAAGGACATCTCCCCTTGTCCTATCACCTGCCATTTGGCTGAAGAGATTATGGCTCACCTTTCTACAACCTCCTTTCAGAAAATTATAAGCAGCAGTAAGCTCTCCCGTCAGCCTCCTCTTCTCCAGACTAAACAGCCCCAGTTCCCTCAGCTGCTCCTCAATGTTTGTTCTCCAGACCAGCCTGGTTGCCCTCCTCTGGACCTGCTCCAGGACCTCAATGCCCTTCTTGGAGTGAGTGGCCCAGAACTGGACACAGTACTCAAGGTACAGCCTCATCAATGCCAAGTGTAGGGAAACAATCAATGCCAAGTGTAGGGAAACAATCACCTCCGTAGACCTGCTGGCCACTCTGACACCAGCCAGGATAATGTTGGCCTTGGCCACCTGGGAACGCTGCTGGCTCATATTCAGTCAGCAGTCCACCAACACTCCCAGGTCCTTCACCTGTCAGCTGTCCAGCCACTTCTCCAAGCCTGTAGCACTGCATGGGGTTGTTATGTCCCAAGTGCAGGATTCTGCACTTGGCCTTACTGAACATCATCCTATTGGATTCAGCCCATTGATCCAGTCTGTTCAGGTCCCTCTGAAAAGCCTTCCCTACCATCAAGCAGATTGACACTTCCTCCCAGCTCAGTGTCATCCATGAACTTACTAAAGGAACATTCAATCCCTTCATCCAGGTCATTGATAAATATGTTGAACAGACCTGGACTCGGGACTGAGCCCTGGGAGACACCACTTGTGACCAGCCTCCAGCTGGATTTGGCTCCATTTACCACCACTCTTTTGGCTCAGCCATCCATTTTTTTACCCAGCAGAGGGTGCATCTGTCCAGGCCAGTGGTAGCCAGTTTCTCAAGCAGAATGCTGAAAGAAACAGCAGTGAACGCTTTACTGAAATCCAACTAGACTACACCCACAGTCTTTCTCTCATCCACTAAGCGGGTCACCTTTAGCTTCAGCTATCTGAATTATTGTAAGTACCTTCACTGTGACATGTTTGCATAAAGAGAATTGTCATAGCAGCAAACCTCTCTCTTCAAATGTTATTCATAATGATCTTTCTCCATTTCCAATCCTGTAGCTCAAGACCAAACCTTATTAAAAGGCTGCATACCTATCATGTTGTGAGACGTGTGGCTTCCGCTCATTTCCAATCCTGACCTCTCCGATTTTGGACAAAACGTTATTGATGAAAGTTGCCCTTGTATGCACATTTGCTGCATTAACTTGCTTTGTTACTGTTGATAACGGTGTTGGTCTTGACACTGTGAAGCAAGAAGGAGTGAGTATCAACCCTGTGTCATCCAACTTAGTGGTGACAGTTAGCTGCCTATTTCCTTCACCACCCTAAAATTACCTTCTCTGAAGATGGATGAAGGCAAATGGTAGGGCTTGGCTCTCTCTCCAGCCAGCTTCCTTTGCACTCTAGGAAGGATCTTGCCATACTGGTCTAATATAGAATTCCTGGCAACTGCTCTCTCTCTCAGGCGAGGGTCACGATCACTCTGGTACATGAAAAGTGCAAAGCCAAAAGACAACTCATTACAAGAGTTTACACATTACAACTCATTACACTGAACTAGCCGTGCTATTTGCAAGTAGTGACCAAGGAGCAGCAAGTTCAACCCATCAGCACCCACCAATTTTACCCAGCACCATTAGCCAAGGGCTAGCAAGACCAGGACAACAGACCCTGTACTCAGAGTAAAACCACTCTCATGCCTGTGTCGGCACCTGCACCTTTCAATCAGCTTACAAAAGAACTGGCCATGCCTCGCTTCTCCTCAGACACTAACGTCCCAGATGACCAGATCTACAGAGCAACTCCAAATCACCTTGGAAAAACTGATGTGAATATTGAAACGAACAGAAAGAAAGCTACCTACACATACCTTCTGGACAGCTGAACGGTCTCACATGCAAGCCCTAAAACTTCCAAAACTTCCAAAACCTCCAGGTGAGCTTCAGTCACTGGAAAACTTTGGTTCTGGACAACCACAAGCACATTGCAGGCCAGTAACAGAAGCTCACAGAACACAAACATTTAAGCTGGCTCTTTTGAGAAAGAACATGCCAAGTATTTTGATGATAGATCTACAGACCAGCACAGGATTTTCACCGAGAGCTAGCAAAATCGGTTAGCAACACCCAAGAGAAACATGCGCGCTGCTATGCTTACCGTAAGATTAACCTGCAGTGACTGATTCAGCTGTAGTGCTGGGATATAGTTGGCACGCTGCAGTCGGTGGACTAAAAGAAATTCATGACTCTGAACACCAGCATCCGTCTGTAAAAACCTCTCCAGACGCTCCTGTGAGAAAGAACATGGGTCAGAACTGCACTATGATTCTGTCTCTTCTCTTTTCCAAGAGACATTCAAGGTGTTTTCAGTGGTCCACACCTACTTGTTCAGTGACTGTAAAAGGTAGTTTCAGTAGGTCTTCCATTAGTCCCACCTCCCGACAGATTTCATACATGTGTTTCAGCAGCTCTTCGATGTTTAACTTGGTGCTGTGCTGCTGCAACAGACCCCAAGCCTCAACCAGGCACCTGCAAATATTTTTGTTACTCTTTTTTGAGATATAAAAGACTACTGACAGCATAACCAAGAGTATTAATAGTATGCCCAGAAAGTTGCCCCAAAATTACTGTAGTCAAAGTTGAGGGGAAACATAGGGGATCGTGGTTTGTCTTATTTTCAGAACAGTTGAAGGCTGAACTGGTGAGATCTATTTCATTACCTATTGGACAGCAACACAGTAAGGAAAAGCTGCACTTCACTACTGCTTGACATTGTTGGCTTCATCATCTGTATGTATCGGAGGGCTTGCCTATGCTCCCCTTGGCACATGAGGCACTGAATAATTCTCATATGTTGCCATGCCACAGGTCTCATTGTAGCTGGGTGAAAGAGCAGGGCCAGGGAGTTCTGTAGGAGTGAGAGAAAACATTAATTAAGATGCACACCATAGGCAACTGTATGGAAGCAAAATAAGCACAAGTTTCATAACTAAGGGTGAATTTGAGTTAAATGAACATCTGTGAGTAACCAATGAAATGCTTGACATAGGACATGTTAACCAAAATTCTTCAGTGTTTGCAGAGGGGTTCAGTTAGCCAGACACAACCAAGGGTGCACTTTCAAAGGACAAATACCCCTTTATGTAAATACCTTAGTACACAGCAAGCTGTTCTCACAAACATGTCTCACATTAACATCAAGACAGGCAAAGAACAAGCTTCAGCATCAGAACAATGGGAATAACACTGGAAAGTTGCTTGTGCAATCTTACATCTGAAACCTTTCTTTGCGAGTTTTAATACTGACAGTACCCAAAGTGCTGTTTGGATAAAGTGTCCAACTGCTCTGCTGAACACAGCCTTAATGGATGGCTTTGAAAACTCAGATATCAAGCATGGTCAAAGTTGATGTCATCCTTGTTTCAATCAATTGTCTATCAACGTAGTTACAACTTCACACCATCCTTTAGTGCTGAAGATCTCATAGTAGTATTTCAAAAAAGCTCCCGATGTTTTAGTCGCCCGGTATTAACTAAGCAGCAGCTCTTAGCATCATTTTCTAGATTACAGCTTTGTACCGCAAAGCGCATCGAACTAAACTATAAGCTACTTACTTCATAATCATTGTGATCTAGAAGCCAAAACCCTTGAATAAGCTTAACCAGACCCCAAGGGATAGCAAAGGCAGTTGGAAAGGAGTCAATTGAAGCTTCGACTCTGTTCTGAAAGGAATGCATAATATCCAGCAGCAAGTAAATTGTCTGATATCAAAGATCTAATTAAGGCTCATAAATTTCTAAGAACAAAGATGTGTTACAATACTACTTTGAAAAAAGACAGTGAAAGCAAATACAAAACTGGTAGGAAGCCGAATCTGCTGAGGTCTTGCCATTTTAAGCTCCTACAACCAGCAGCCAGTCAGGTCCTAAGCACAAAGCTGCCTTCTGAATAAATAACCAGAAATAAAAGCCCCTTGGTTTCTGTAAGGCATTCAGAAACGTTACCTTCAGATACTGGAATACTTCCACTTCACCCTTTGGCTCCCCCTCTCTGCTCAGCAGAGCTACCAGCTGGACATTCCATACATCTGAACACCCAAGAACATTTATGTGCATATACTTAAGGTTTAAGAACAGTAACTGGAAAGGATACAATTGCATGCTTGTCACTTTCTTCAATGCTGTCTAGCAAATAGAGATCCAGCAGTGCCTGGAATAAAAAAAATATAATAAAGGAAGATGTCTTTTAAAACTTTTCTCATAAACCATTGGTGTTTGGCTGGGACTTGGGGGTGAGGAGGGGCAGGCATTGATTTCAATGAAATGACACTCACATGTAAACTAGCAGGGGGATATTTCCCAGTTCCTCCTTCATCTCTCCGCCACAACTTCCCAGCTTGGTCTCCTAACTGGGAAACCATTCCATCAATCATCAAGCAGTCTGAGTCCAATTTTCCTCTGGAATAAGAGGTAGCAAGGATTTGCACAGAGTAAATCACTCATGCCAGCCTCTCAGTGTAACACTTCTCCAGCCCCAAGAAACAAAAAAAGGATCCCATGAGCCAAAAAAGTCACAAACATACAAAGGTTATGACTTGAGATGCACATGAACACAATTTCTGAGACAGATAAAAGGTGTTCCTTCCTTCCTTTGTAGCCAACTACTAAAGGACTTCAAAATGGAAACAGAATCCTAAAAGCTCGCAAGGGCAAAGTTGCAGTGTCTGTTTTGTTTACAGGTTGCATGCTTCTAAGGAACACATGAGCCTGCAAGCATGTTCCTTGATAAGTCAGCTAAACAAGATGAAATTTCAAGTCAATACCTAATACACTGCAGCTTCTGCCTTACATTCAGCTTGCAAACATCTTGTTCACAGTGTCACAGCCAAAGCTGCATTAGGCCTTTATTTCCTTTCCAGTACTATTTCCAAAGAAAGCCTGGTGATCCCCTAATCTGAGGCCTATCATCACCTAGATGCTAGGCAGCCAGGACAGGAAAGACTTCACATTAGGAACTCACTTCAAGCCAACAGCCAGTGCAGTGTTGGGTCTGCCAGCTACACGATGTTCTTAAATGGCACAAATATACCCATGAGTAGCAGACTCAGGCCAATACCCAAAGATTACTAGCCAATAAGAGAGGGCCCTTTTTTTTGAAACAACGATGTCACCAACAAATGGTGCTAAGTGGAGGTATGTAAAAACATTTTAACAGAAGAAAGCACCCTCTGTGTTCAAGAGAACACGTGCATCACTGAAGTAACGAGGGCTGCTGGCAAATGCATTCAGCACTCCAGAGACAACTGTCTATACAACAGCCATTTGTCTCCGTCCCTGAATTTGCAGTGGAAGCTTCCCAAAGTTTCCCTTCAAGGCCTACCTTGACAAACGCTCAAGTTTCTGTCGATGGCCAGTATAGTAGCTCTGAATCAGAGGATAATTGTAGAAAGGCCGAGACAAGTGCAGGTCATCATCTACAGGCAAGAAAGTCAAAGCAAGTTAAAGACAGAATAGCACATTTTTGAACTAAAACTTTGACTAAAAAGACAGAGCACTGAGAAGCTTCCAACTCGGAAAGAAGACAAGCTTTATTTTCTTCTTCCTTTGTCATGACACATGTACAACAGAATACTCAAACCCTTCCTGTCTCATGAGCCACTTTCAGCTTACAGCTGAGGTAGCATTCAGAACATGTCATGTAAGCTCAATCCACTATCAAAACAGCCCAAAAACCCAATTCTCGAGGGAACAGGATTTGAATTGTCAGGTGAACTGACCACAGAATTCATAATCCATTAAATAAGAAATTATTTGCAAGGTGTACTTCTTCCTCAAGCAGTATATAAAAAGCTCAAAACATCCAGGCAATAGTTTTCCTGTAAAAACAAGCATTCCAGTATTAGTTCCTTACTAGTTCCTAGTTTAAAATCTAGAAGATTTTGAGCTGCGGACAATAAGCAACTCCTTGAGGTCACAGGAATATTACTGCCACTTCTAGAAAGACATCCAAGAAATAAAATGGGTACTTGATTCTACACCCTGTACTTGAAAGAGCAGGAAAATCTCAGTTTCATCAACAGATCTTCAGCATACACTGCAGCTGCTGAACCAACACAGCTTGTTATCGATGAAACGTCTACAAAAGCACAGCGAACAAAATCTCCAACAGGATTGCTTACCGTATGGTCTCCCTGTTGCAAATGTATTACAGCTTATACTTACCTAAAGCCTCTGGCAGGAGGCTGGATCGACAGAACCAGATGACCACTTGTGCATACAAAGAAACGAGGCTAGTTACCACCTGCTTGTTTGTCAAGTTGGCCAAACCTGAAACAAGTCATAAGACGATTTCTATTATGCAAATCTTTTCACTTTTACAAAATTCCTTTAATCATACTCAATAGGAAGTATACAAATAATAGGCCAAAAATCTTTCTCGTTGCATTTTTCAACACCATACTACGTGGTAGTCACAGCTTCTCAGATTAAAGCTCCTTTGCTACATTTGACTGTTTTCCCCATCATCAAAACCAAAAGATGCTCACATTTACACAATCACATCCCAAGCATTGCTCCAAATCTTAATAGAAGATACAGAAGATTGAATTATACCATCACAAACCTTGCTCAGTAAGCTCTTGTGCTTCTGTTAAAAAACAGTTTAAGACTCTGCTAAGGTTGGTCAAAAGCGATTGGCAGTGCTGAAGAGTCTGTAAAGTCTGTGTGTCAATGAAGTTGCAAGAGCCATCGAAGAGCGGAGCACCTTTTCAAGAATAAACAGTCCATCATTAGCCTACAAAGCAATTCCAGAGTTTCAAGGTTCCCCTAAGGAACCACATGCAGTACCAGATGTCAGGAGACTTCTGAGCAAGCTCAATTACAAGGAATGGATGTTATGGTTGCAGTGACAACGCTAGTACTCACATGTTTGGTCAAACTCATCTTTTGTACAGATCACTTTGTTCCATGTCCACTCAAGAACAAACCGCAAATTAGTAGCGGAACTTGGCTGTTCTTTAAAAAAAAAAGAAAACCAGAAATGAATCAGCACCTTCAAACTTAAAAGTAAAAAAAGGCTAACATAAAACCAACAAAAGAAGCAGTACCTTCAGTTGCCCAGTGTTTAATGCATCCAGTCAGAAGATCTAAAGAGCCTGTTTGGACAGCAGCTGACAGTACTGCTTCCAACTGCTCCTCCTAAACACAAGAGGCAAAATAAAATGAGACTCTTACTGAACTGTCAACAGTAAGTATTTGTTTCTAACTCCCAACTCACTCAGATATTGCAAAGTCAATTAGTCTGCATGCAACTAATGCCACATTCCTTTGCTTCGTTCTGGCCACAGGCTGGATTCCCCACTGGTCTGAGGAACACATTAACTTTTCCTCTGACATTTCACTTACTGAAGGCTAACGCTAATCTCTGTGTGCCCCTGCACCACAATCTTAAGGTACTGGCTTACAATTCCCCACTTCCAGTAACATCCTCCGCTAACAGCCACAATGCGCTTCGTGCATAGAAGTTTGCCATCGGGATCGCACGCGGGGTATGGAACAAACAGCTCTGCAATGTTTGCTTGGAAAGAGCGAAGCTGAGCTCAAGCATTTCTCTAGCCTATGAAGACATGAAGCACTTCAGACACCTAAAACATGAAGTTACAGGTTCCTAAAATGACAGACAAGCAGCAAAAGGTTTCAATGCTGATAGGTTTATGTTTGAGGCTCTTCAAATACTGTGCTATAACGCAGTGACAATCCTTGAGTGGAAAACCTGTGACAGAAGGGGGTGAAGTCACTACAGTGGGATAAAGCAGACAGAAGGTAGTGGGCATCATAAGATAGAAGCAATTAATGTGCAGCAGCAGCCATAGGGCAGTCAAAGATGTGGAAAAACTGGGCCACTGTAGCACAAGGCTACAGAAGTAGAGCTCTGCTTGCAGAGGATGCAGATAAGCTCACTGAGGAAGGGAAAATGAGATGAAGTTGTCAGGCAGAGCTGACAACAGGAATGGTTCACAACAGCCTACTTCCTTAGAAGCAAATGATCACATAGAGTGCAGTATGCTGACATCTGAAATAGCTCACCACTGAGTGAGACACTCTCATTGTCAGGTACTGCAACAAACCTAATGCTCTGAGAAACTGACAGGGATGAAGGTTTCTCTGAGGGAAAGATGATCCTCTTGTGCCCAACCAGCACTACATACATGCTTCCTTGTGCCTCTCCGTGGCACAAAATTAACTGATGGCTCTCTGAGGACAGATCGACTGGGATTGCTTACAGTCTGGAAGCAATAGCTTGGACCTAAGACAACTATTGTTTCTGCTGACTGAAGTTGACACTTTTGCTTCAGTGCAACTTGCAAATATTGGGAAAATCAGATCGTCACGTCTTGCAGCTTCTACAGCCCTGTCAGCAAGATGGACGGATCTGCCCTGTGATTCCAATACACACGCACCTGACCCAGACTGGATGGCGGCACATCTGCCAGTCTTGGAGACAGCAAGCCAGCTACAAGACACCTGTTGTAGCTGTCATGAATGACTTCGCTTATTGAAGGACCAGATTTCTTTAGTAACTTCAAGGTCTGAAAGATCAGTCAAAAGCTATAGGTTACGACAGCATTTCTTCTCAAACAATTCAAAACTTTTTTCAAGTTGTCCATCCTGCCTCCCTCCCTCATGTTAATCAGGGAACAAAACCCTAACTCCAGACTATGCAGGCACTTACAAGGAACAAAGAAGTAACACGTCTCCCTCCCCAACTTCTACAACATTTTTGTTCTTACTCCTAGAGTGACACTGCATTCTAGTCATTCGATCCCCAATCATGCTACAGTGGGAGACAATCATAATGTTATGATCCCAAGAGTCCCCCCCAAAACATTACCATATGCATAACACTGGCAGGACACAATTGGAATTATGCCTGCGGATGGGCAGGATGAGCACAAAGGATCTCTGAGGCTGAAAGCTGTGCAGTAGAACACACTGTAAAGCTACATCTCCCAACATTCTCAATAAAGATACAATCAAAGATCACCTCCTTCTGGAAGCCAGTGCAGGTCATATGAACAACTCCGGAGTTCAGCAAACATGTACCATCTGCAAAACAATGAACATATGACAGCTTTCCATACTCTCACAGTTATGCTCTGTCCAGTTTACACTTCTATGTATCAGTTATCTGGAAAGATGTAATTGAGCACCTGTTGTCTTCCTCAGATGACTGACATGGTTTGGTTTAGAAAACAATTACTGCATGTAGAAAGTTTATCTTGAATGCTGTCCAGGACCTGTGCTTTGAGTTTCAGCTCAAAGTTGTTTCATTTTATAAGCATTCTTGCTCCAGTGTCTGCATTACAAAAGCACCAGAAGCCAAAAAGAGACAGCAGGCTCTCAGATCTGTTTCACAATACTCAATACCCAGTCAGTACAAAGTAACCAGAATTGGGTCTGGGAGGGTGTTGGGAGTTTTTTAGTTTGGTTTTGGAGTGTCAACCAATCAACAGGAGAACCAATAAATGTCCTATGACCTCCATTTAAGCTTATCACTATTCAAAGCAGTGAAATACCGACCAAAATTGTAGGTGCTTGGATGAAAAAACTGCTCAGGTGGTGGATAAGAAGGAGGAACTCCACGACTTAGACTCCGCTCATGCACCAGAATATCCAAAATGAGGTTTGGAGAAGTCACGCTCGTCACAGCATCCAGTGACCACATTGCAAAATAGGGGCAATCATGAAGGAATTCTTCCGGCCTGAAAGAAAACCAGTGCATAAGCTAAACACTGACAAACAAGTTATGTGTAGAGAACAACTTGATAAAAGCCTACCTTAGTGAATCAGGCATCTGAGCGTGATACCAGCGATTAACGTCAAATACACACAAGTAAGTAGATGGTTTTCCCTGACCATAGGTATTCACTTGCCAACTGAAGACTGATACACTTGTATCAGGAGAGATTACTGTAAAAGACAAGACACTGTTTTTTATTGGTAGAGCAGAAAAATATCAGACATAAAGCCACCATATCAATTCCCTATCAATTATTTCATAATTCTGAAGAAAGCTCCATTGTTAGATTAAGCCCACTGCCACAAGAAGGGTATGTGTGCCCCAAACTGGAAGAGATTCAGAATGAAAGCTAATTAGAATCCATATAAGAAAAAAAATGCAGGCTATTTTTCCATGCCTCATACTTCCTAATATGGGGACATTGGCTTTTTCATTAGTGTTTCGATTTGGGTTTTTTTTGGAGGTGGTGTTTCTTTGGTTTTAAGTTTTAAGAAGGCACACTCCTCAGGAACAGGACAAAAGTACAGAAAATCCAATCTATTTTTTAGTAAGTTTTGACACACTGTTGATAGAGGATGGCATCAGAAAAGAGACTGAGGTTGCCACTTCAGGACTGTGTCAAGAGGTTATCAACTGAAACAGCCTATAAAGACCATGCAAGTATCATCTTTGTAATGTCAGACGTAATTTAAGGTCAGTAAGAAGAGAGGGAATGGTGAATAATACAGTCAAATCAAAAGGCTATGAAAGGCACTGCAGCAGGCTCAAAGATATGGCCAGGGCGTAAATAAACTTGTGAACCCAGAGATGGGTATTTAACTACCACAAGATAACAAAAAGACATCATTGTTTCAACTTTCTATTTGGACAAGGATAGATACTGCTTAAAGAACTTGCAGACATAGGAACCTAACAGATTAGAGAGCCAAAAAAACAGATAGGGAGATCATAGACTCATTCAGGTTAGAAAAGACCCTTAACACTGAGTCCAACCATTAACGTAGCACTGTTGGGTGTGCCACTACACTATGTCCCTAGGCAACACAGCTAGACATCTTTTAAATATCTCCAGGAACGGTGACTCAACCACTTCCCCGGGCCGCCTGTTTCAATCCTTCATAAGCCTTTTGGTGAAGAAATGTTTCCTAATGCCCAATCTTAATCTCTCTTAATACAAAATCTGAGGCCGTTTCCTCATCTCCTATCACTTGTTACTTGGGAGCAGTGACTGACAACTACCCCAGTTCCCTCAGCCCATCCTCTGAAGACTTGATCTCTAGCTCCTTCACCAGCTTCATTGCCTTTCTCGAGACACGCTCCAGCACCTCAACGTCTTTCTTTTAGTGAGGGGCCCAAAACTGAACACAGCGCTCAAGGTGCAGCCTGAGCAGTGGAGGGGGCAGGGGGAACAGTTAGTTCCCTAGTCCTGCTGGTTACACCATTTCTGAAATAGCTCAGGATGCTGCTGACCTTCTTGGCCCCTGGGGCACACTGCTGGCTCATGTTCATCCAGCTGTTACCAATATCACCCCCAGCTCCTTTTCTGCCAGACAGTTGTCCAGCCACTCCTCCCCAAGCCTGAGGCATTGCATGGGGTTGTTGTGTACCAAGTCTAGGACCCAGCACTAGGCCTTCTTGACTCATACAACTGGCCTCCGTCTATCAGTCCAGCCTGTCCATATGCCTCTACAGAGCCTTCCCACCCTTAAGTGGTTCAATACTTCTGCCCAACTTGGTGAAACTGCAAACTTAGCGAGGAGGCACTATTTGCCCTCATCCAGGTCATCGATAAAGATATTAAACAGAACTGGCCCCGGTAGTGAGCCCTGGGAACACCACGTGTTACCAGCCACCAACTGGACAAAGACATAACTTCAAACAGGAAAAAAAACAAACCAAACAGGTAGCATTCCTAAGGAACAAACCTTCATTAACGCTTTCCTCTCTGTCAACATGGTTTCGAAACTTTTCTACGGTCTGACAGCTGAGTAGTTTAGTATTGCTGGTCTGCCCTCTCAAGGGAAAGATTCCACCTGTGAGATCTAAACTGTACCTTTCGTCACAGTATTCCAAACCCTGGAGAAAAAAATAAACAAGAGAAAAGGTCATTTGGGGATAAAAGAGACATTATACCTAAATACAAAAGAACGTAGGTATCCAAGATAATACTTATACTCTATGTATGCCATGAGCTTAGTAACATCTGTCCCGTAAGAGAAACAAATGCCAGCTATAAAGCCTTTGCACATTTTCTAAGATTAGCATTTCCTTAACATTATTCAGAACTAAATATACCTTGGAGAATGCCTTTCAGCATCAAGGTTTCTTTACAAACCTAAATAGCTGTCTATAAAGAGACAGTTGAAATAATGAAACACAGATCACACACACAGAATCACAGAATATTAGGAGTTGGAAGAGACCTCAAAAGATCATCTAGTCCACCCCTGAGTCCAGGGCACGCAAAGGTCTTTGCTCCATGCCTTGATTACAGAACCAATCAAGTTAGAAAAGTCCTGGCATTACAACAGCTAAAGTTCTGTCAAGAGATATTATCTGCAAGCACACCAGTTGAGTGAACTCACACCCCTCTAGTAATGATGGAAAATTCATACTGATTCACCATCTTTTTTTCAAACTATGTAAGCTATTACCAGCTCCTCCTCTAATCCTGTCAGAGACTGACAGGTGAAATATCCCTCAGCTCCTTCAGCAAGCACAACCAACAACAGCAAGAGGGGGAGCAGAGAGAACATGGGTTGCACATGGACATTATGTTTAGGATCATGAATTACTACAGCTTAAGTAAACTACTTTGGTATATACATAAACCCCAGTGGGATAGTGTTGAACCTGTAATACCACTCTTTTCTTTCTTCCCAAATACAGCACTTCTTCTAACTACCTGTCATACAATCCATGATGTACTGTGGACAAACAGCAGCTCTGGAATAAAAAAAGACTTAACACCTCCAAACTGCAACAAAACACCAGAGAAAACAACAAAACCATCACTAACAAACAAAAAACAACCCAGAAATCAATCCCACCCACATTCAAGTTTCCTAAGCTTTCAGAACTCTTAAAATAAACTGGTATGAAACAACACATTCTCGTATTATCTCACAAAAGTTATTGGGCACCAGTTACTGAAGCTACTTCCAATTTCATCACTTCTGAACCTTGCTTGGTTGCAACAAAGCTCATTCTTCATTAATTAGAGTGATTTTCACTGTAATACTCATGACAGCATATAGTAATCATCATAGCGATCATAGAATCATAGAATCATAGAATTTTAAGGCTGGAAATGACCCCTAAGATCATCCAGTCCAACCATTAACCCTCCGCCACCAAGTCTACCCTTAGACCATGTCCTCAAGCACCNNGCCTCCTCGTAGGGCCTGTTCTCCAGACCCTTCACCATCCTCGTTGCCCTTCTGTGGACACGCTCCAGAACCTCAACATCCTTCTTGAAGTGAGGGGCCCAAAACTGAACACAGTACTCAAGGTGAGGCCTCACCAGTGCAGAATACAGGGCGATAATCACCTCCCTGGTCCTGCTGGCCACACCATTCCTGATACAAGCCAGGATGCCATTGGCCCTCTTGGCTACCTGGGCACACTGCTGGCTCATGTTTAGGCGGCTGTCAACCAACACCTCCAGGTCCCTTTCCGCCAGGCTGCTCTCCAGCCACTCCTGCCCAAGCCTATATGTTGCCTGGGGTTGTTGATAGCGATGACACACTGTTATGGAGCAATTAGTATGATACAGTTTAAATCACTGGCTATTCTCACCTAAAGTCAAATCACTTTGAGGCACACATCGGACTTCCCCATCTTGTTGCATTGCCCACCAAGTACACAGAGTCCTTGAGCAAAAAAGCCATCTTGAAGATGGGTTTGTCTTTGCCTGCAGCAGGAGTAACCCAAGACTGCTTGCCCTAACATATTCTTTAAGCACTATAGCGTCTCCCCTAAACATAAGCACATAAAAGGTTTGACTCAGCAGGGCCAGATCAACTGGCAGCCCCTACAAAGTTAACTAACCAGGCTGCCTTTGGTAAAGGTGCATCCCAACACTTGAGTCTCACCACCCAGTGCTCTCAGTGTAGTCTTTAACTGTCCACTGTATTATTGGATTATCCCAGGGGCTGGTGATACACCCACTCAATGCGGTGCTCTTTGGCCCAGGTATCTAGGAGGGTGTTTCAGAAATAAGTCCTGTTCTCCAACTCAATTCTTTCTGGGATGCTACATCACCAAAGGACTTGCTTTTCAAGGCCCAGGATAGCATTCTGGGCAGTGTCATGGGGCATGTTTCCAGCCAGCCAGTGGTTGCTTTCACCACTGTAAGCACACAGCATTTGCTTTGGTGGGTTTGTGGGAGTGTGATGTAATCGGTCTACCAGGCCTCCCCATATGTGTATTTCAGCCATCATCCTCCACACTACAGAGGTTTTATCTGCCAGAGACTCCAGGCAGGGACATTCTCCTCCAGCTGCAGTGTAAAGCACATTTTGTAACACCTCATGCTGCCTGGACTGGCCCAAAGGCTACTGCATGAACTATTTCCTGTTAAATTTGTTCAAAGGTTTGCTGTTGAGAATGGGGAAAAAGCTTACAGGAGGAGATAAGGACAGTTTGATAACAAAAGAAGAGAATAATAGCAGCAAAGGTAATAATAATGAGTGATGCACATATGCAATTGCTCACCACATGTAAAATAAAACCACAAACAACTCAATGTCCAGTCTGTTTCTAAGCAGCAAATTTGTCTCATAGCCCCTTTTCCCAGCTATATCCAGAGCATGACACTATGTGGTAAGGAATATCTCCATGCCAGTCTGGGCCAACTGTCCTGGCTGTGCTCTCCCAGCTTCTTGTGTACCTGGCAGCATGTGAGAAGATGAAAAGTCCTTGACTTTCAGTAAGTGCTACATCTACCTAGCAGTAACTAAACCCATCAGTGAGTCACCAACATTATTCTCACCATAAATCCAAAATACAGCACTATACCAGCTACTAGAAAAGAAAATTAACTCTTATCTCAGCTGAAACCAGGACAAATATGAAGACACTTTTCAAATAAGATGCACCAACTAGATTCTGATCATCTGCAATCATTCTGTAGGACAAAGATACACCCAATGACCATGATTTGTTGCACTAGGTTTAACAACTGCTAAGATTATATATGTATAAAAAATTCGAAAACATAAACATTTTTAAATGTATGTTTACAATACATTAAGCATGTATTTAAACGTACCTTTATGTTTAATTACTTGAGCAGAGTTAAACTAGCCTTGAAGGCAATGGAGACAAGTCTGACATGCTTTTACAAAGCACAGTGGCACATGCTCCAGAAGCCCTATTTGTGACTCCAAGATACAAAGTCAAGGATGCACTGCTTCCTAGCCTCAAGTCTGATTGCAGAAATGTAAAAGTGGTGTTGCTGTAGACAAGTCTTTCAACCTCCTATGAGGTCTACTATTAATCCTTGTTCGCTGAGTAGATTTCTCATGTAAGTAACTTGGCCTGGCAAATGAGAACTAGTCTAACATTTTCTGCCACTGCAGATGGACAACAAACTTAAGACAGCCATGTGGTACTGACCAAACTGTGACTACAAGGAGGTACTCTTGAGCAAAAAGTGTCCCCTGTAGAGCACAGATCCTGTCACAATGCATCTTTTGAGGAGTTTTGGAGGGAGAGTGGGATGGGGTAAGGGTTGTTTTGGAGGTGGTTTTGGGGATTTTTTCTGGTATTAGGCATTACCAGTCTTCATATGAAACTACATGTGTAAGCAGCTCATCTGGAAGCTAGCTAATAATCTGCCTTTTCTTCCCAGAGGCTCCAGCTGTTCACTTCTCCCCAACTACCTTGTAAGATTGGTTCGTGTTTCCAACTTTACAACACACAGCACAGGGAATCAGAAACAGCACAGGAACAAAACAATTCACAAATCCAGAATTTGGTGCCTGACACCTCTTACAAGCCTATGAATGTATTATTGTTAGCAGACCAGCAGACTGGTAGTCTGTAGAGAGTTACAAGCCTTACATTAACTATGCCACAGCTTTCTCTGCTACAAAACATTAACATTATTTAATCATTTTGTGGGTTTGGGGTTTGTTTTTTTTAGTGTCAACTGGAATTTCTAGTGGACCCATTTTTAAAGGCTGAAGAAACATTTCAACCCTGTGAAGTAAAAGCCAATACTGAGGAAAAGAAAGAACTGCTATATAGTGAATATAGTTACACACTTTGACATTAAAGCATTAAGGCAGAACAGAGTAGCTGCAAGAGAAACAGATATAGACAACTGCTTTTCTCCTCATCCCAAAGTAGCACACAAGGTATTTTCTTTGCCACTGCTAAGACTGTAGCAACTAAAAGAGGGCAAAACACAGCAGAAGTTCAAAAGCGAAACTGAAGATTATAGAAACTTCCTCCTATCAACCTGCCAAAGTGCTACAAGAGATACAGAAGCGAACTGCAATGAAAGCCCTTTCAAAATTAAAAAAAAAAACAAACAACGAAACAATCATGGTGCTCTGTTCCTGTAGAGCACTGCATATGTCATCAAAAAGCGCACATCAGTAAGAGATGACATCCATAATTATGAACATGAATAACTTCCAAGATATTTATACTTTGTCACCATGATAGATCACACATTTCAAAGAAACACCACCTTTTCCATACATCTAACCTTTACCCAGGCAAAAGAAACATTTAGAAATGAGGAAGGAACTTCCCTACACGTAATAGGGAAAAAAGTCAAACTTTACACTTATTAAACAACAACAAAAAACTATCAAACTGCACAGTCCCCACAAAAACAGAGTGCAACAATACAAGGGTCACTACTACACTGTTCCATACCTATGGAGAAAATGCAAAAGAAAGTATCAAAATAGGAGGAAAAAATTGCTAAGATTACTTTCCCCTCAAAAAGATTCTTGAGGAGTTCCATGCACACTGCTGAAGTTATAATTATACAGCTGCATCATCTCTGTTAGGTATCAGAGATATAATGACACCTCACCTATATTTAAGCATATCATCTTTGGAGCTAGTTCTAAGACTTTACATATATTATTTTTGAAAAATAACAAAAAAATACTATTTATTGCATTTATATATTTTACTGGCTCTACAAGTAGATTTAATAGGTAATGCTGACAAAAAGTACGAAGAGTTATCTTTACAGCTAAGGGTTAGAGCTGGGACACTATAGGTACATTTCATTTGAGGTACAGCTGACAGACCTTGAAAGAAAATCAGGAATACAAACCCAAAGACCAGAAAATAACTTAGCTACACGACTGTATTTTAAGAAAGGGAGACACACAATCTCACTCTAGTCTGCAGTTTGGTTAAAGCAAGCTATTCTAAGCCCTATTTTCTCTTCCCAACATGCCATTAACTTGGTGTTTAAAATGAGAATTATTTAGTTTGTGAAAGCTGCTGCTTCTTCAGGAATTGAATTCACAGGGACCCTTTGCAGATGAATTTGGTTGAAAAACACAACCCTGCGATATCAAACAGCATGACTTGTTTTCAGAAAATGCAGACAAAGGCCAGGCCCAAGAAGACTCAGCAAAATTATTTTAATTTTTTTTTAAACTCAGCTCCAAATTTTAAAGGTAAATACTGTACAGCCCAACTTAGGTGATAATCCCTTAGAGAAAACAGTTCTTTTGATCTTCTCACATACACGCACTTACCTCATACATGGCTTGTCCTGATGCCAAGCGTTTTCTGTCACCAAAAGCTAACTGCAACAGATGTAAACTCACAACGTCGCCTTCACTGAAAAAGGTAGCAATTGAAACATTTGAATAGAAAGCTGCTTTATCGTCCTCATCATTTTATTAGATCTACACTGAAGATGTCTTAATAGTTTGCTACTACCACCTCCAGAAACACAACTAACTGGCCACAATTATCCAATAAAGCAAAGGAGGAAATGCTGACAGCTTCAGGGGCAAGCCCTAACCACACAATTTGAAAGCTCTAGGTCTGTGCTGCTGTAGAACTAAAAATTGCTGGAAATAATAATTCTTCACAAGGAAGAGTTCTCAATCAACAAGTTCAAATCAAGCTTAATATGAACAGCTGAGCTGATCAGGGAGTTTGCAGATGTCTAGGAGACAGATCTCTCCCCTTCCATACTCTGCAAAGTGCCATGCCCTCTATGGCTTACACTGCACCCTGCCACATTCTGATCAGATTCATTAGCTCAGCAGGAAACCATTGACTTGTCTGCTGAACAGAGATTGTTCTCTGCTAGGTGAGCTGAACTGGCTCACCAAGACTCCAGAGACTGCTCAAATTGGCACAATATACTCAACAATGCTTGCACCTCCCTCCTTTTGGGGCAGCAGCCTGGCAGACCTGATCTGCAGCCTCAACTACGCTCAATGGTATTTTCATACTATGCTGCAAATGCCAAAAACATTGAAGGAGTTGTCAAGAAACAAAGGAAATCTCTCAAAAATGCAAGAACAAAAACTAGCCACTTTCAGAAGGCAGGAACTAGTAGCTCCCTCTTCACATATTTTAAATCCTATAGAAATTGTATTATAAACTCAACACCTTCCATACCTGAGGGAATCTCCTGCACAGCTACAATAAACAGAACAAATATAGATGTATCAACTGCAGGTGAACACAAACTGAACAAAAAAATAAATTAACACAGTGGCTCTTGGTAAGTTTTTATTCACCTTTCTTGTGTAGACTGAACAGCCCATAAGTAGCAACAATTACGAGGGTCATTCTCAGGCTCTTGAAAAGTAACAGCATAGACAGGAATCCGTCCACCTTCAAGCTGAGAGTGGTGCCTATAGGTATAAAAAGCGTAAAAAAAAAAAAAGTGAGGCTTCTTGCCCTAACTATTTGTAGAAGAAGGATTTTCTGAGAAAAAAACACCTTACATTCTTATCCTCAAAGTACGAAGGGTCATACTTCAATTGCAAACAAGTGAGTCAAGGAAGTGACTACTTCCTAAACAACAGTCAAGAATTGAGGAAGTCGCTGTCCATCAAATGCAATAACCTGGGTCTATGCTCTCCTCTGCCTGAGCAGGAAGAACATATATCATTACACTTCAGCTGCCAGGCAAATATTGCATTTAAGGCAGCGAATGTTCTCCTGAACAAATTTAAAAATGCAACAAACAGAAGCAGTTCCTAGTTTCTTTACTCTGATGACACCAAGCATTTTCCTTCCAGACTTCTGAACCTTATTTGTACCTTCACAATCACGTAATGATTCCTCCACTACTTATGCATCCACTCCTTTCTGGTGAGTTACTGCAGATTTGCTTAACCAAAACCGTATTTGAATTTGGGTCAAACTACAATTGTCCAAGAAAAAATTTCTGAAACTTCTTTCATCAAAATGCACACACTTCCTGGATTCACTGACTACTACTGATAGAACCCTCTCATCTCTCCCTCACACCCTAACAGCCTGACATAACCCTAAGAACCATGCCTTCCACAATTCTTCAATCCACAGGCTCAGTAAGGAAAACAATCTTCATCTGCTGGAGAGAAGGTGCTCCACTTAATCCAGCTAAGACTCAGAGTCTTATTGCAGAAAAGGATTTCTGAACTTTCCAAGATTATATTAAAAATCTCAGTCCCTGAAAAAGTTCTCTGAATTAACACACCCCATTAAGCCAAAACACTGCCACCCCAGCTTCCCCAGGCATGGCTGAGTGCAAAGGCCTACTTACTCCCTCTTCAAAGTTTTCATATTCCATAATGACAGGTAGCCATCTGAAAAGCCCACAACGAGCTGGTTGCTCCTGCTTATGTAGCACAGGGTTGATACTGCTGTTCCTGAAGGAGTTTGTAATTGAAAGCAGAGATGCCTCCCTTCTCTGGTGACAGTTTCTCTTCTCTGTGGAACTTCAGCAGGAATCCTAGTCACAACTTCCAGATCTGCACACACAAGACCAGGCAATAAATGAATGCATTATTCCATTGAGGCGGCATTTTAAACACTGATGTGACAACACATGCAATCCAATTCTACTGCGTGAAGCAAAATACCTATTTATGTAACACACTCTTCACTATTTACATTTTGTATGTGTTTAAAGAACCAAAAAACTCTCCCATCGGTCTTGGCAATCCCACCTGGATTTCAAACTCAGCTACAAGCGTAACCTTCACAGTCAAGTTCTTGGACTCTGTAAATATGGAGTTTGGGCCCCATGATGAAGCTATCTGAAGTGACAACAACTCTCAAAGCCACTGTTGCAACAGGCAAAACAGTGTATGAAGTCTACAGGCACAATCTGGAGGTTTCAGCCTTCCAAGTGCATTGCTTGTGAAAAGTCAGATTTCTTTGGAAAAAAAAGTCCAAGCCAAACACTTGGCCAAAGCCAAGTCACAGCAGAACAACATTCCCAAGAGGTAGGGGCGCCTCTGACAACTTCCTGTCAAGCAGCTGAACCAAGTCAGATGGTAAAATTCCTACACCTCTTGGGCAAGAATCCTGGTGACAGAGGGACCTTGGTGGGAGGGAAGCACTTAGATCGTTAGGAGGAGTATTAAGACACCCCAACTTTAACCCAGTCAGGACTATACAACGTCAAACCACCATTTCTAATCACTAGTCATAAATGTCTGCACGCTAGCATCTTCAAAGCAGAATGCTCAGTGTTTAAGACACAAGTATCTTTATTTTTAAATTCAAGTTTAAAACCTGAAAGCTTACCTGATGCTTCTATTTCATTCTGACTGCCAGATAAATCATCCAAACAAAGGTCAACCAGAAGTACATGACCAATATCTGTAGCCACTGCTGCCACTCCAAAGAGCCATCGCAGGCTCTGATGTAGATGCTGAGTGCTCACACTGGCTCCTCCACAATTAGTTATGGGCTCTATAGCAGTTACCTATAGGAAAAAACACAAGTTACTATTTCTGCGGTTTGATAAGCTCCATAGAAATCATTCAAAAGTGAGGCTTGAATTAGCATATTGGAAACAAGAAAGTAAATACAGGATCATAAGATTTAGAACCAAAGCATTGCTTCCAATTACATCAAGGAAAAAAAGAAAGAAAAAAAAGCCCTGTATAAAAACCTGTTAGTGCCTTCCATTTACACGATTCCCTACAGTTATTTAACTGAATTAACTTCAACTTAGGTGGTGCAGTCATCACTGCAGCTCACCAAGTTCCATTCCCTACTTGGAAATAATTAACTCTAAGAAAACATAGAAAATCAGTTATATGCGAGACACTATCGTGTCTCAAGGACTTAAGGATGGCAGACAAAACTAAAGCTAGCTCTCCCGCTACTCCCTGACCATCAGCTCTGCGGGAGAGTCTATGTCTTCCCTGCTAAATAGGCATTAGGTTAAATCATGGCTTCAAGTCAGGCAAGGCTGCGGTCAAGTTCCATGGTAGACGCACCATTTCCATGGCAATGAATTTTTTTAATCGCATTTTGAAGGGCGATACTAACTTAGTAAATTTTACACTAGTCTCATTTAGAATAAAAATAGCTACCAGATGAAGTGCAAAAAAAAAGAGTTTGAAATTTTAAAAGTCATCCTAAAACTACAGCAAAAGGAACAGTTTGATCAAAAGCTAACTCCAACTAAGGAAACACACACTGCTTTTTACCACGGGATTCAGTCTACATCCAACTATTGCAAGGTGAAGACAGACCTTTCAGCACGTGTTGCAACACCTCCCAGGACAGTACTGACTGCTAATCAGAACTACAAGCGCGTGAAGACTCCTGCACTGAAGTCATAGGACACAAGAACTATACAACAAAAAAAGCTTTCCTTTAGCTTTCTTACAAAAGACAACACAGTGAAAACAGGAAGCTTGACTTCTAATTTTTGTTTGGGTTTTATTATTTTTAAATTTGTTTTTCATTTATTTTGTCTTTTGCTCCCAGAGATGGCGAAAAATTACTAAACCCCTACGCTCTGTATCAAGCACTTGCTATGACTACAGTGCCTAGCAATCTAATGGGCATCTTGGTCACAAGATGGTCCCTTCTAAGACTGAGGGCTTTTTTCAGTACAACTGGATCCAAATCAATCTCTTACATTTTTTGTACATAGTATTCCAAAAATGTTTCCTGGTTTTAACACTTCCATTTTCCACATGGAAGCTCAATAAATTGCCTGTTTTTCCACTGTGCTATGCACTGGCTTTTCATTCTCTCCTAAACTATTGCCAGCTCATTCTGGGAATGAACTAAGAAAACTTTTCTCAGCTCACTGCATCTGAATACTACCCTTCAGTCTCATAGAAACCAGGAAAATTTGTGAAAATACCATTCAATACTTCTGAAACATACAGCCATTATAAACTGATTTAATATAATTGATGTGGTTTTAATTCATCTTTGCTTTTACCAGAAGGCAATGCAAATAACACTGCATTAATATTTTAAGTTTTCTGGTGCATGTCACGCGTATCCAGAGAGCAATGAGATGCTCCCACAAAAGAAAGCAGTTATGCCAAACTTCTCTCCCAAGTTTATGAGCTTTATTTTTTATTACACTCCTTTACTCCCTGAATGACAGCACATCTACTCTTACACTGAAAGGCAGTCACACAATCACTATAAATACCCTTCATTAATACACTGACACCACAGGTACTAAGTTTGTGTTAACATGCACCACTTTGTTGTCCATAGAAGTCCACCCAACATGCAAAACAGACCAGAGATAAAGGTGCTTATTAAAGCCTTAAAACGGTAATGACTAAAACAGCAGAAAGTGATGTTAAGAATAGACCTGCACTTTACTTTTAAAATTAATCACTGTGAAAATCAGAGAAACACTTAGGCAGTGTAAAACCACAAAGTATGTAACATGTCATTTGGGAGTATCAGCTACAGCATAAATTCAAAACAAATGGACAGCGACCAAGTGCAACTCCTATCTCCTTGTTACACGCACTCTCAACTTCACAGTGAACAGTCCCAAACAGTAAGACTTGTGTCCTGTCCACACTGACATAACGATCTACTAGAAAAAATGAGAAAGCTAAATGAAAGCAGCACTCCGAATGTTCTTGTAATTGAGAATATTCGGGGCACAACAGCAAAAATTCAGACATGCTTTAGCTTTCTTCCAGAATCCGTAACTTCCATCACACAGCAGCCAATTCCCCCCACAAAGCGCCTTCATATTTTCTCCTGAAACACTTTTTTATGGTAAAGAAAAACTCCCTAAGAAAACTGATAGCTAAAAGTACATTTGATTTCCACTCTGCACTAGACACAGATTTGATACACAGCATGATCTATCTTAAACTTCCCTTTTTCCTCTTTCCAGCTTATTTACACTGAAAACTTAGCGAATCTACACTACTTGTCACAAACATGGTTTACTTAATGGCTATATGCTTATGACAGCACACAGCTCATCTTTCATCTAGAACTCCAAAGCTTACCAAGATGACAGGCAAACTATTCTAAGATGATAAAATTTCTGTCTGTCTTGATGTCCTATTAACATGCACCAATTCTTGCTTCCAGAAAGGTAAGGGGACATGAGGGCATTACATCGCTTGAGTTTAGCGATTATAGAAGTCAGAAACAAATAGTAACATTACACCAGCGTATGCCATCTACACAAACCTTATTTGACACGCAGAGATTCAAGGACTGCAGCTTGAAATTCGACCTTTCAACTAACTGTCAGGCTCATTTTTCCAATCCCAAGTCAAGAAAAAATTGTTTTCTGCTTTAGAGCACCTGCTTCTAAGTCAGACACTCATGGGAATGTGTCAAAGTAATTTAGAGCATAACTATGGAAGTCTGGGATATTTTAAAGACAGTCTTTCTGACCAGAGTTAAGCAGTTAGGAAAAGTATGTTGAAGGCACCTCAAGGAGTGGGCTTGATGTCTTTTTTTCTTTTTCACTCTCGCCAAAAAAAGGTGCTTTTCAGTGGCTTATTCATAAATAATGGTACCATCGAGGTCAGGATTTTGCATAACTGCTCTTTCGACTGGATACTCCAAAGTGACCATATGTTAATGTACTACAGAAAAAAATGCCTCCTACATGGAGGTACTCCAAAGTTTTCTCCCGATGCCAGATTAGGCAGCACCTAACATCATAAAGCCTTCATTTCTCCAAGGAAAAAGTACATACCCGTCCCGGAAGAACAACAGCTTTAACCACTCGTGATATTCCAAGGTCGTAGAGACAGAGAACACTTCCTTCTGCTTCTTCCAACCCAACCAGCAGCCCACTTCTCTTCTGCCAGGAAAACTCCTTTACAGCACGAACAGTGGGAAGCTCTTTATTTACTCCGCTGAAACGGTATGCAGAAAGACGCTCTCCGGTGACAGAGTTCACTACTTCAAGCTGAGGGCCACGTGCCAACCATGCTAGCGTGTTTTTCCCTGGAAGAGAAAAGAAAGCCATCTAGCGTCAATTTCCAACAGAAGGCAGAAAAAAAGTGGAACAAAGCAGTCACTGCCCTCCCTCCTTCAGTAAGAGTACTCAAGAGAGGAAGGCCAGCCCACCTAACCCTGGTCAATTATTTAAAATCACCCACAGAAATCCTCAAGACCTACATTTTAACACTGACAGCCTTATTGACTTGCATTTGCACTTGTCATTCCTGAACTGAGGAATTTGCATTCTTTGGGAAAAAGATTACAGTGTATTGACCTGTAGTCTTCAGCCCACATTTGACTTGCTTTTTTTCAGAAAACATCTAAATACCTATGGGAACACAAGTGATACAGCATATTGCAAACTCAAGAAGCCAAAACCAATTAATTTCTAATTCATTAATTTTACTTGACACATGCCTAGCATGGGCAGAGAAGCCCAAGCTAGAAGGTACCTTAAAATAGTCACCGCACAAGTAAATTTAATTTTTTACATATGCAGATAACAGAAAGAATTTAACTCTTTTTGTTTCAGTGTACGACTTCAAGGTCAGAGGAAGCCTTAAGTCAATTACTATGCTTACAGTCCAGGAGATAGGGTCTACCAGGCCATAAGAGAAGCCTAGACATCCAGAGCGGCACCCAGCTCCACTTTCAGATCACCTAGAAAGTCAGGTACCTAATCTGCTCCACCAGTTTCAGCTACTCTCTCTCTCTGGGTACTTGCCTGTGTCCTATTAAATAGTTTGGGTAATATGGCCACAGCAGTTGACAGTGCTGTCTTTTCTCTTTTTGTTCAGACTAGGAAAGAAAAAGCAGGGATACCTGCCTCTAACACTGTAGAAGAACTACTTCTGCATGTCACGTTATGATGGTCACAGAGCTTGAGCTGGTGCAAATAAGTAAGGCCCAAAACAGCACTAGTACTCTTTTGAAAATGCCTTCAATTGAGTTAGAAAGTGAGAAGGGCTCACTGACTCTCCACATTTGAGTCAGTTATTTTAACAGCACTGGACTGGTACAGGTGGTTCCAAGTTCAATGTTGAACTATACAAAGTTGTTCATATTAGCATTTTTAAACCCCAAAACATCCTTTTTGATCTATTGAAACCTGATGCACCTTAACAACACTAACCTGACACAGTTGATACCACGACCTTGTGCTTCAGTTAACCTCCAGACACAAATAACTTGGTAAGAAGACTGATTTTAAAGGAAAACGCTCACCTCCAGAAAACTTCCCACATAGCATGGAATCCGGAGTTATCTCATCTTCCCCCAGTGCTTGAAGTGTCACCTCTGGAAACTGCAGTAGACTGCTCGTTACCTCAGCCTGTAGGTCTCGCATTCTTCACTGTAAAGAAAGAAAATAAACTCATGGCAGCCATAACTAGGTTGAATATGGACAAAAGTAGCTCTTGTAGCTCTAAGCCTAAAAGAATAGAACTTGGGACAGTTTCTTATCTCACAGCAGAGCAAAAGGACAATCCTTTGCTTTGCTTGGTGCCCTCACAGGCATCAGAAAAGTGACACAGAGGTACTGACAAGGTAAATAACAGGAAAAAAACCCAATACACCGACTTCACATCTTTTAACATAGGTCAGTAAGATGGTATCTGAGAAAAAAAATCCTATTTTGAAAAGCTGTTCAGTAACAGGGTGAGTTTCCACTTGTTCTTTTCCCTTGATGTTATATTTGATTATTGTCAATTACCTTCTAGTACATTTAATGCAGCATTGATGCCTTGTTCCCTTTTTGCCTATTTTGAGCATTAAGCAATACTAAGTTCTTAAGCACCTAAACTCTCAAATTATTCCATAGAACGTACTGCTGCTATTTTCACATTACAAACCACAGACGTGCATGAATAACCTATGTTCCTTACAGCATAGGAGGTCACAGCTAGTGTCCAAGACCAGGCTCTGGTAGCAACAGTAAGTTATTGAAGTCTTTATTAATACATAAGGTTTCTAGGAATTGTTACTTCGGTAAGAAAGATTATGCTCTAAAGCCTAGGCACTGGACTCTACTACCTTTCAAGACACAAACCCTCCATCTGACAACACATCCCCATACCTTCTGCCAGCATGAAAACAAGCATGTGAAACGCAGCAAGTCCAAGTCAGGGTCCCACACTAAGCACAAGTCAACATTTTGAGAAAAAGACAAATGCTGCTGATGGCAAAGCCAGTCTTGCAGGACACTGCTGCTGCCAGCCAGCCCTGCCACTCTGCCAGGATTCACAACTAGCACAGATCAAGTTCCACCTGGGGCAAATTATTTACTCTTATTTTCTTGAGTTTGCTTTTTGGTAATTGTTATGATTTCACAGTGACAGTGGAATGAATTTTTGCACTGCATCTATGGCCTACAGAGTAAGAAATGCATCAATTTGACAAGCATTCTGACTTAGTTTAATTGGATCGATTTAGTATGTTTTTTGACATACCCATAACAGCACCTTTAAATGTTTCAGTTTGTGCCCACAGCATCTGATCCTATCTATGAGTGGGCACCACTGTAGAGTGCCTGATTACATCTTCTTTATTCCCTCTCCTCAGGTACTTTATATGCATTGATGAAATCTCCTCTCAGACTTCTCCAGGCCAGAGTCCCAGCTCACGCAGCCTTTCCTCAAAGAAGAGATGTTCAAGTCCCCTTGAACTGTCTTTGCAGCCCTTTGCTGCACTCTCTCCAGTGCATCCATGTTTCTCATTAGACAAGGGAGGGAGCCCAGACCTGGCCACAGCACTTAGCCAGCACTAATTATAGGGAGAATCACCTCCCTCCACCTGCTGGCAACACTCCTCTTCATGCAGCCTGGGACACTATCAGCCTTCTTTGCCATAAGAGCACGTTGCTGGCTCATGGCCAACTCAGTGTCCACCAGGATGCCCAGGTCTTTTCTGCCATATGCTTTCCAGCTGGGCAGCCCCAATCGTATCCTGCTTCACAGGGTTCTTCCTCCCCCGGGCACAGGGCCTTACGCTTCCCATTACTGCACTGCATGACAGTCCTGTCAGCCCATTTCTCCAGTCTGTCCAAGCCCTTCCACATAGCCACATGACCCATTGGTGCATCACCACTCTTCCCAGTTTTGGACCAGCAGCCAGCTTGATGAGGATACACTCTGCCCCATCATCCAGATCATTAATGAAAACTTCAAACAATCAATATCCTGCCCCCCAGCCCCAAAATAGCCTATTTTAAAGTATATGGTTGATCCATCCTCCTTGAAGGGAGGACACTGGAAACAGACTTTTAAGATAGTCTACTGGGAGATAGGAGTTTACAAGTAAACCCCATGACCCCAAACAGCCCACCACACCAGAAATTCTCTGGTGGTGAAAAGTTCCCACCATGACATAGCACAGCCCAGTCTACAGTGCACATCAATTGTGCTCATCAGTTCATTACCACCAGTAAGAACCATCAGAGAAGTCACATTCCAACAACTGGACCATTCGTGTAACTTTTAAGGGGATCAATCATGCCATAGTTATTAACTGCATATGAAAGCATAGGAAAATGCTAGAGCATCGGGCATGCCCAGGTTTCCTCTACTAAGCCAAAGGGGATTTTCAACTAGGGTTCTTCTCTTAGACACCTGGCTGGGCAATACGGAACTAGGAAGATAACGCCCATAAGAAGTTACGGACAGTACATGTGGTAACCTGGTTAGTGGGATGCTTTCCTTAGCTTAAGCTTACTGACGGAAAAGCTAAAAATATGGTCAGCCGCAGCTGAAAATATGATTTCACAAAACATGTTGACTTCACTGACACCAAATGAGAAGCCTTGCCGCCACCTCCCATCTTTCCATCTGCTCCTTTGTTCTACTACAGTATTCCTGTGGCTTACCTTGCACTGGCCTGAACACTTTTTGGAGTACTTTATGAACAAAATCCCTAAGCAGACAGGAAACTAGCCCGGAAAAATCAGGTAGTTTTCCATCAGGTTAGAGAACTAAACTGGCCTGCAGAAAGGACTAGTAAGCATAGAAGTTGGCACAAGGAAAGACGCAGGACAACACACAGTCAAGAATCTGGCAGAATTTGCCCATCTCTATTTTGTGGCTGTAAGCTGTTATGGTAGTTCACACACATCTGAAACTACACAGTTTGCAAGGAGAGCTAAAACCCCTTTACTTTAATAAGGACACCCCCCAAGACACTGCCAGTCAACTTTCAATTCTGTCTTACATGCTGAGGCTCACTGTCTCATTGAGAAAAGCTATAGCTGACTGGTGTCATCCTTTCATTCACCCAGATGGAGAATTGAAAGGGATGTCAGGAAGTCTTAGGCAGGGAACACGCAACACTGTGTGTCATTATTCTGATCACCTTTTCTAAGGGAGCAGGGCAAAGAGTGGGAAGGAGTCAAAAAAGAATAAAAACTATGTTCTTTTGAGAAAAACAGCATCCCCTTTGTCAAACAACAGTTAAAGATGACAATCTGAGAATTTTTTGGAATTACTACTAATGACTGCTTCAATGACTTCTACCCAGAAAAACAGGAAGCAGCCCACAAGCAATCGAGGAGAAGCAGGTGGAAAAGACACCTTCTGCACCTTAGTAGTCAGGTTCAGTGAATTTCCACTTGCCATATTTTACTCCTGCAGAAAGAGAATTTATCGGGGCAGTTAGCTGGCAATTTAGCCCAGACCACTGGGACACTTCTTTCCCAGTCAGGCAGAAAGCCTCCCCTTACCAAAGCACTGCAGGAAAACGAGTTATGCAATATAAGGACAAGGAGTCCTCCTGTATGCCCAAAAGCAAGTGACAGCTGCCAGCCAAGACTGTCCAGACTGATGGGCTGAAGAAGGTTCCTGAACCACCACCTGCAGACATACACCCCAAACGTCGCTCCGTATTCCTCACAGGATGAAAAAATCCACACACACACCCCTAAAAGAAAACGCACTGGATTCCAGTGCTCTCCTCATTAAACCCAGCCCTCTTCCCATGACCACTGCTCTATGCAAAGAGCGAATTTCCCGCCTCCTCCTGAAAAACGACACCGAAAGGGAAGAGGGAGGGAAAATAAAAATAAAAAAATACAACCTACAAGAAATAAAGCGGGAACCCTCCGAAAAGGGGCTGAAGGAGCTGAAAGCTGGAGCTTGTGCCGGCTGGCCGGGGAGGACCGAAAGCTCCCGGCGGCAAACGCCTCACGTCCCACGCCCCCCGGTCTCTGACGGCCTCCTCCTCCCGGCTGCGGGGCCTCGCACGCCGCCTCCTCCCATGTGCGCTGCCCAGGCCGCGCCGCCGGCCATTCCGTTCCCTTCTGTCCCGTCCCCCCCCGCCGCGGCCAGGCCGCGTGTGGCGGGGCAGGTCGCAGCAGCCCGTCGGTCAGCTTACATAAGGGGCCATGCAACGGCGGCCAGGGCCGCACAGGGAGGGCCCCAGTCGAACGCGGGCTGCGCCAGCGGCGGCGACGCCGGCCTAGCCGCCTCGGGAGCGGCTGGCCCCTCGCTGTACACCTTCCCCAGCCGCCCCCTCCTGCCCGCCCCAGCCCGTCTCTCCCCGGTACGTGCCGATGAGAGCAGTGGCGGCATCTCCCGCAGGGGTTGCAGCGGCCTCCGCCCGCCCCGGGCCCGTCGGGCCGCGCCNCCCAGAGTGCCGCGCCGCCGGGCGCTTCCGGTGCGGGCCGGCTTCGCGCGGGGCACGCCGGGAGCGGTAGTTCCTCGCCTGCCGCCGCAGCCGTCGCCATAATGAGGTGCAGTAGGCGGGGTGTGAAGAGCCTCAGCGCCCCGGCCGCCTGCGGTGATGGAAGGGGCCGATCCGAGGCTCGCCCACGGCAGAACGGCGCGCCGTGCGGAGCTGCCTCTTGGTGCACCGACCTTCAACCTGTGGGGTCGGGCCTGCCAAGAGGAAACCTGACAAGGTGGGCGGGGGAGGCCAGCTCTGTTAGTGTGTCCTTCTCACCGCCTGTCCTCCCTGTGCCAGCACTGCCTACACATATCGCCCATGTCCCTCTCACTGTGTCCCTCTCATCGCAAGGGCCAACTGTCCCTCCTTGGAGCCCTCTGTTGTTGCGGAAAATGGATTTCAGAGGAACATCTCCCCAAGGCCCGGCTGGCAGTAGCAGCATCTCTCACCAATGGGCTCCACTCCTTGGAAGCTTAGCCTGGAAATCAAACTCCTCACTAGAAGTTTGCACGCTTGGCTTGTGGTTTCTACACCTCATGACAGACTCTTGCCAGTGCAACTGTATCAACAACAACTGTAACCTTCGCAGTGTCAATGAAAACTTGGGAGAAGACATAACTATATTTCAGTGAAGCTTCAGCCTGGTACTAGTGTGTGAGGTGTCTATAAAGGCAGTGGTTTTCTACGAATATCCTTCAGCAGTCCAAATAGGGTTTATGCCAGGAGCATCTGCTTATAAAACATGCTAAATGCCAATGAGAAGAGGACTTTGTACATTTTGTAAATAAACAAGTTTCCAGACATGTTTGATTCCTGGTCTCTGTTACAGTTGTTCCTACTTGACTGCAAAGATCTAAACAGGAAGCAATTAGAATCACAGCCAGACTTTAATGAGATAATGCTGTCAGTTAAAGATACTTAAAATTTTCTGTAGACATTAGAGAAAAATTTAGACTAAAAAATACCCATATAGCAGCATAAATAATAATTATTTTACAAATAAAAGCCATGACTGTCGCATGCATTCACCATAACTGGAGGCATATACCTGTACAAAATTATAATTTACACCTGTCATTATGGCAGTTCTTTGTGTAGATTTGCCAGGCTGAGTTGTGACCTCTCCATTTACTGTACGACACGAGGTATTTATCACCATCACCTTGACAAGATACATATATCCCTGTAGGTTTTACCTCTTGGAGGTAGAACACCAGCAACATTAGGAGAGAGAATTATCACTGTACTTTTGAATTACTGTTCACTGAACCCTATTTCATTACTTTTGATGTTTCAGTTAGGATGAGATGGTGATAACAGACTAACATGTATCTTGTGCAACACTGTTTAGGTGCAAAGAATGAGAAAAGTCCCTCTTTCTTATACTGAAAAAGAATTATATGACAAGATATTTCCAACCCCTTTTCCACCTACCAGTTGCTGCTAGGTCTTCATCTTTTTATCCAGTTAGACAAGAACCAGGCACTTTATTATTTTTATAATGCATATTTGAATTTCCATTTCCACGCAGAAAGCAGTTTTTAATCAGTCTGCACATACCTGTTGAGAATATGGTATTCCTTTTATTTCAGCTACCAAACCCCTCAAATTTCCTTTGTACTTATATTAAATAAAAGAAACTCATTAGCCATCCCACCTTAATGAGAACATCATGCAGTCACTAACAGGCTGAAATGGCAGCCACCTACTATCTGTTACATGAATATGTTTGTGCTTTCGTCACAAGTTAAGTAAAGCCTGCTGAACTGACAGTAGTGCCTGCAGCTTATTTCTTTCCATCCCTCAGTTTAAACTATGGGATAAAATATCAGACTGAGTCTTCTGTTTTCAACTTTAAAAACAAAAGGAGAGAATTTGGGGGTTTGGATTTTTAACAGAATTTTCACTTTCATGTTAATTTTTTCTCCAACCCACATAGTATCCTTCACAAAGAGAAGAACATCACATTTCATCACAGTTTATAAATTGCCCAGAAAATACTAGAGCTGTTAAATGTCACTCCATCAGTTTAATACCTGCCTTTTCTCTCATACTCCCACATGCATGTCCTAAAATACCTGTGTGCCCCAGATGGCAACTAAGTACCATGCATCTGCTTGCTCACTCTCCCCATCAGTGGGATGGGGGAGAGAATCAGAAGGGTAAAACTGAGAAAACTCATGCATTGAGATAAATACAGACCTTAATAGGTCAAGCAGAAGGTGCACACACAAGCAAAGCAAGGCAAGGAACTCATTCCCTACCTCCCATGGGCAGGCAGGTGTTCAGCCATCCCCAGGAAAGCCGGGCTCCATCATACCTAACAGTGACTTGGTGAGACAAGCACCATCACTCCTAATGCACACCCCCACCTTCCTCCTTATTTCCCCAGCTTTATATGCTGAGCATGACATCATATGCTATGGAATATCCCTTTTGTCAGTTGAGGTCATCTGTCAGAGTTATTCCCCCTGCCAACTCCTTGTGTATCCCCATTCTCAATTGTGGGGTGGTGTGAGAAGCAGCAAAGGCTTTGACCCTATGTAAGCACAGCTCAACAGCAATGAAAACATCCCTATGTTATCAGTGCTGTTCTCAGCACAGATCCAAAACACAGCCCCTACTAACTACTAGGAAAAAAATTAACTCTCTCCCAGCAAAAATCAGCACACTCAACAAGCAGTAAGAGTGAAAATCAGAACACAAGCCAGTTCCTGCATTCCAGACCTCTTCCACGGTTTTGGAGCAAAGCAGCTAAACTTTGCGATGAATGTTTAAGCCCATAACACAGTAATACATGCTCAGAGATGTTTTCTGAAAACAAACCAACCCACCCACTGCCCAACAAAACACCCAAAAAAACCCCCCCCCCAAAAAAAAAAAAAAAAACTAAAAACAGGTAATAACACTAAATTATCCTACTTGAGATTGCCTTACACTCTTTCAGATCAATAGCTTCTTGTAAGTAAGGACTATTTTTTTCCCATCACAGCAGGGACTCCCTGTTTGAGTTTCTTTAAGGACACAAATTTATTCAACGCAAAATTCAGAAGAAAAAACCCTCAATATAAAATGTCTCCACTGAACAGTCTAGAATACAGTCTGTGCAATCCATCTAAGGCATGTTATTCAAAGATGACTAGCAGACATCCACCTCTTTCTTTACCTCCTCTTTCCCAGGAGAGGAAGCCCCTGTCAATATCCCAAATTTCTCTGATGCCTGCTCCCAGTCCCTCTGGATTTTAAAGGGGTAGGCTATTTAGCTGCAGTTTTCCTATTATTTTTTTAATAGGAAAGCATATGTAAAAAACCAACACAGTTAACATACTTAAGGTTAACATAATTAAGGTTACACTGTTAGACACTGAAAGGAGAGAAAGTAAGTATTTGTACACAAGGCATCAGTGTGACAGGATTTACCTGCGCAAAGTGAAGCCTAACCCTTGTCACAGGTTTCTTATGAGGAAAAGGGGAATTTTGAAGATGCATTAGTTCTGCAGCTGTGTGCAGGCAGCTCTGTCTTAGACATGCCAGGCAGCATTATGCCTGCGGGCTTCTGTATGAGAACGTACCAAGTGGGTGATGGCACCGGTTGATGGGTGATGGCAGGGCTGAGTCTCTGTTATGCATGAGAAGCTGTGCATGAGACAGGTAGAGCTGGGGTAGACTACAAAGGTCCTGAAAGTGAGGACAAGCTTCTCTCATCTGATGTGACAGTAGAGAGCTGGGGGAGAAATGCAAAGATAGGCATGGCAGCTCCTGAGGACTGGCTAGAGCCACATCCTTCACTGAGGCATTCAGAGTGATCATGTGTGGGACAGGGATGCGTTTATTAAGGGCAGGACAAGCACTTCTGCAGTAAGCACGATTCAAAGTGATAACAGCTTGGATGAGGGTCTTATCTCTGTGTGTGGAAACAGAAAGGCTTTGTGACAGAGATTTTTGCAGAGAACAAACCCTACAAGAATCAGATGTGGTCTGAATAAAGACCCAAGGAGAGTTCTGGCCCAAGACGACCACCCCTATTAGAGGCACGCGTGATTGTTGTCCTAAACAGTGACTGAGGAGCACCATGATGAAGTGGTCTGTTGAAACTGAGCCTGACCTGAGCTGACAGCAAAGCTTACCTGAGCTTACCTGACAGAGGGATGGGCAAAGCTATGTTTGCAAAAAAAGTCTAGCATTCATCATGCCTATTTTTAAGGATCTGCGGAGTAGTCATCAGCATCAGAGCTACTCAGCTGGACTCCCTTCTTTGGTAGGGGACAGGAACAGGCTTTTCCAGGGTGCGGTTGATCTGATCTGTTTTAGATACCTCCTACAGCATTAGCCAGATTTGGTTCAGGTTAACTTCACCTTGAAAGGCTGATCCTAATAAAGCACTGGATCTCTGAGTTGCTCAGCAGCTCAAATGTTAGGACAAACATAAATTCAATGTTTGTGATTGGGATTATGAAGAGATAAAGCATAGAAGAGGAAGAGGACTAGAACAGAGCTTTATACCACACACACTGGATTCTGGCAAGGGTAATAAAGAGGAACCTCCGAAACCCATACTGTTTGAGTGTGGGAAGGGAAAGAGCAGGGTAGAGTTGTGAAAGACAAAGGGAATAACCTCTAAGGGAGAGAAGAAAAAGTATATGAGGAGTAGTTATCAGGAGCAGGAAGGGGGGTTTGGTGCCAAGGAACAGGGGTATGAACAGATGCACTTATAGTGAAATTATAGAGAGCTGAAGAAGGATGAGCAGTTAAAGATAGCACGAGAGTAAAGGAATTAAGGAGATAAGAGAAGTTGGAGGAAGGAAGGAAGGAAGGAAGGAAGGAAGGGAGGAAAGCTAAGCTATAAAATTAGGCTGCTTGATGTACAAGATGTGGACAGGTTTCATGCAGCTAAGATTGTTGAAAACCTAGTGGGCAAGCTATATTTAAAAGCCAGTGTTCTTATTTAGCTAAGTTAATGAGTGACAAATCTAATTGTTAGGACTGGGTAAAGTAAGGGTCCCCAAACATTTTGTGGCTCCCCACAATAAGGAATGAGTGGAGTTGGTGTTGCAGAAGCACAGCAGCTCTGATATGGGACCTCTGAGACCTGAGCATGGAGTCAGCTGGTCACAGCCTGCTGCCATACAGCTGCAGGCACCTGGGTGCTGGGTGCTGATGCACCCCACAGGGAGCATGGAGCAGCGTCCTCTATGAGTGCTTCTTAGTTGGCGCCCACAGCCTGAAACTTTTGGTAAGCCCTACCAAAACTGAGTAAAGCCTGAGGCGAAGAAAGACGTGTGTTAAAATCAAGTCCAGACTGTAAGTATCTTTCAGGGATGTAAAGGTGAAACAAAAATGATGCTGGTGCAAAGGTATAATAATTATTTTCAAGCACAGGATTGTTTATAAACACAGGATGCTCAGAGATGTGGTTATACTTATCCAAATACATAATTACAAGGGTACAAGTTTAAAAACAAGAATTGAACACTATCTTTCAGTAATTACATAGGATGTAATGTATCCCCATGTCTACAACCAAATATTAAAAAGCCTCAGACAGAACAGAGAGGAGCTTGGGCTGTTTGAGAGGTTTCATTGTGAATTTTTTCAACTGAGAATATTTTTGTCTTGTCTACTTCATGGTTTTTAAAAGACTCAATTTAATTTTCTGTATTCAGAATGCCTGGTTATATGACACTAGTAATTAGCTCTGTGCATTTTTTACTTTTAAAGATTTCATAAATATTCTCAACCTTTAATTTACTATAACTTTCATTGGGGATAAATATTTTCTATTTTTCCTTTAAAATGGCATTAATTGAATTGTAGAGCATTAGTGATGTTACATACTGAAAGCATTAATTAGTGCTTTTCAGTATCAAAATCAAACTAATTAGAAACCTAACGAACCAAAACCAGTGTGATGGAAGCTCTTCTATTCTCCACTAGAGCGGTAATAATTTAATATAAAGACAGCCACTCCAGACTTTCCCAGAGAGAGAGAAAATTAAATGGTGATTGGGACTGCAGTTGCTAAAGACTCATGCATTACAAAATGAGAGGGAGAGAAGTGTCCACATTTCAGTTCAAGCAGAAAAAGGGACCTTAGGAGACCTTGAAAACTGCTTTCTGGAACAGCACACTGTATATTGGTTTCATCTTGGTTTCATCTGTAAGAAAAGTTACAGCTTGATTGCCAGAACTGCTCCCAGCTCTGCATTTTATGCATTGCAAAGTTATATATTAGAAAGCTTTGCTCTTTTTCTTTGCTTCCCTACTGCTCCGGTGGGGGTAATTGTTTGAAGCTTAGACATCTTCCTCTTGCTGATTTAAAAAGTGGCTTTCCTGTCCTTAAATCAAGCTGGGACAGGAAGATGCTTTCTGGACCTGATCCTCTGTCACCACGCATTGAACTGGGGACGTACTGCAGCAGGTTCAGTGTTAGCTTGTGGTGCTGAAAAGACCTGCCTTTGTGCTAACACTTAGTTTACAGGCATATGTTCCTAAGCTGAGCAGCAGAGAGAAGACAAACACCACAAAGTCTGGCTTAGGGGATGTGGGATGCTGGTATTCAGTAATATTAGGAGCTTGACTAATGCTGTTCAGGCCTTTCATTTCATAATTCAGGGACACCACACCATCTGTTTAAAATCTACAGAAGGTGGTCACTTAAAAGTGAGGAAAGGGGGAATTTCGGATATTTTACATTGCCCACATAAGCAGTATTTTTCTCCTCAAGTAGATACATTTCTTTGAATGCAATAACACTCATGTTAGCTCCAAATTAACAGTGTAATGTCAGTACCAAGGCTGAGAAGGAATGCAGATGTACCCTTCAAGGGAGATGACTGGTCATTTTGACAAGTTGTATCTCATCTGACTTTAGCCATATGAAAGAGGAGTATCTAGTTTAAGTGTGCCCAAAAGACTGTTTATATTGAGCTATGCTGACTGATCCACCAGTCTCATTTCCTTCACTTACCACACTGCAGTGCCCTGGACCTTACACCCTCCCACCTAGTGCACCACTACCAATAGTCACGCTCTCCGTAGCTGGAGGAAAGAGCACACTCTTCAGAAGACCTCAGTTGTCCTATTGCAGGAGAGGGTGAGTCAGCATGAGTGTCCCTCTGGGGAGCCTGGTTCTCCCTCTAGCATTAGACAAATAGCAGAGAAATATGCTTTACTTTTAGATAGATACTGACGGCTGGGAGGAATCACCTTCTTTATCAAGGTTTTGGGAAGATGCTACTACCCCTTTATGGTATAGCCAATTAAATCTCCTTAAAGAGAGCTTCTCCCATATGTTGCACTTGTTAGACTTCTCAGAGACCTTACAATTATCTACACTGATCATTCAATGAAAGGCAAAAAACTCCCCAGGCACAGGACTCTAATGATATCTATATTCTTTATAGGGAAGTTCATTGCCTACATTTGTTGACCCTTCCTTTTATGTTTCTTTTTGGGTTCATGCATGTTAAGGTAGGGGGTTGTTTCAGTGTGTCTAAAATAACCAACCCATCAAAACAAACTGAGAGTTAAGCTGTGCTAAGGTGGATACACCTTGCAGCAGTTAATTCACAGCAGGCAGTTTTTTCTTTTCAGTTGTTAGTTGACCACACAAGAAATTCCCAGTTTCTTCAGCGGCATTTCACGTGCTCATCCTCTTTGATAACTGATGTCCCTCATTGTGCAACATGAGTGTCACACAATGCAAGTACCCACCGGTCAACAAAGCGGGATGTTCACATTCCAGCTGTAGCATTTGGTCAGCATTGCATATCTTGAGAAATCTGGGGCTTGTGCTTGATGGTGTAAACAACAGATATTCCTTTACATAGGAAAGGAATAGCAGTTGCTGAATAGTACATGTGCAGTGTGGCTGAATGAATTGTACTGCTCAAGTGCAATGGGCTTTATGCTGACAGTTTTGACAATAAATCTCAATGATCATTAGTCCAGATTCAAGATTTTCCCATGAAATAAAAGAGAATTAATTCAGATCTGAGGCTGCATTCCTGCTCTCTATTATGGCTCTGATACCCCCCATCACCTTCCATATTGAAACAAAGGAATAATGAACTTGCACATTTTTTTAAAAAAGTAATCCTAAAGAATAAGGTCTTAAAAGCTAACTCTGAAGTACAACTCCCCTGTTTTCTGGTGCAGAGGGATTTTTTTAACTCAGTTTATGTAGCACAACAGCAATAGGCTGTGCACTGGAACTGAGAAGTGGGTTGCTTTGCTGAGGTGCTGCAGACTAGCATGCAGATGCTTTCCGAGGTCTAAAATAAAATCATTCCAATAATTAAGAGGGGTGTTGTGGCATTAGCACCAAAATCATTCTGCTGACTAGAGCTCATTATCACTGTGCAAATACTGCATGTATGAGGTGGCTTATACCGTGTCCAAATCTGGAGTGCCCTAATTGAACATGACTTGAGCTGGGAAGGGATCAATTTGAGATTGCTGATATTAATCATTTTCTTTGGTAGCTACAGTCTCCTTGTGTGACCTCATGCCAAAATATCAAAAGGTGTAAACTAGAAAATGTGAAGGCAATCAAATCCAGACTTAGTGAAAACTAAAATGTTGGAAAATACAAGCTGAAAAAGAAAAAAGAGTCAGAGTGGCTTATTTTCCTAGGGAATGTGGTCATATATGTTGAAATGACTGTCAAGTACAGATTTTTAAAGAGCATGCAGTATCCAGCAGTTCCTCTCCAAGCAGACAAAGCAAATTACAGACACACCTCGTGGCTGTGTGCAGGGGAGCACAGGATATCTGTGTTTCCCCAAACTGCCTGCAACAGACTGGCTCTTGAAAATATTTGAGAGAAAGGTTTAATGTCAGTGTGCCCAGCTGCATGAGAACTGCTGCTGAGCGTATGGAACCAATACATTTGTCAGCACAGCAACTGTGATATCTGATTTATTGCTCTGTAGGCTGCCTGCGTAGCTCAGCCCTTCAGCCTCTTATCCTGCCAGATGCTGATCACCTCCTGAGAGGTGCTAAGACACCTCATTCATCAGTGGATGCTTGTTGCCTTGCGGAAAGCGATCAGCAACTTGTTGGGATTGACCCACAAGGACTGAAAAATAAATGTTATCCGTCCTTTTTGGGTACAGAGACAGCTAACACAAAGCCACTGACCTTCAAAGACCAATGTGACCTCTGGTGTGAGCAATTTAGAGAGGAGATGTCACTCAATCTGCTGAACCTGCTCATTAGCTGCTGGAACAAAGATGCACTGTGAATAAATAGTCCTTTTAGCCTCCTCCTACTCCACCATTTCAAAGCTAGAAAATATTTTTCTGGAACTGGCATAATTGAAATACACTGAGTGCCACCAGCTTGAGGGCTCCCCTGGGCCGCGTCAGGCACTGGGCAATATCCAGCAGGGCTCTGAGGGAGGCTGTGGAGATTTGCCCTGGGGCCTTCATCCTTCTGTCTGTGTGTCCTGGGCCTTCACAGGCCCCTGCCTGAATACGTGGGTGGGCTTGGGCTGGGATCATGTCCCTGGCACCGCTGGGGAAGTGGTAGTGCCCATCACTGGCACTACCTGACCCCATCAGACTTTTTTGCCTGGGGTTCTCAGGGGCTTGTCTGGGGAGACATCTTTCCCCTGTCAGAGACCCCCAGATTTTATGTAGCACAACTCAGTTTAAACACATCACCTGAAGCAGAGGTCAGCTGGTTCGTCACCCCATCTCCACTAGAAACACCAGCAGCTTATATCATGATAATTAAAGAAGTTAGTACAGCTTTCAGAAATAAAATGGATGTTGATGTCCTACATTGAGCATGTAAAATGAGTTTGCCAACTTGTGTTTCAGTTCCTTTGCTGATTGTAAGAAAATATTTATTTTAGGCGAGGAAACAACGTATATTTACTATTTTCTCCCTTCTGCTAGAAAATGTTTCTGCCACAGGTTGTATGGCCTTCAGCATCAGTCAGTGCAAAAAACCATGAGGTTGCTTGAAAAAAACTCTGACAAGTAATTTATTTTCTTGTTTCTTTTCTCTCTCCTTGCACTCTAAGCCTCAAACTGTGGGTGAAAAAAGAAATTCTTTCACTAGCTCAACGTGGGTGCAGGGTGGGGTGCTTCCCTGCTGCCAGTGCCACCAGCAGAACCAGCTCCTCCTCCTGGATTCCACAACATGCAGCACATCTGCATGCTGCAGCACCCTGCTGCCAGGTGACTACATGCTATTTAAGTTCTTCCTGTGGAGGGTTATTTCCATCCAGAATTGTATAGGATTCAGAAAAGGAGTGACACTTAAAGGCTAGCAGGGATTTCCATAGCAAGGAAGAAAAGCCAGTCCATGTGTCCTTTGATACACATACCAGTTGTGTGACCCACAGGTGGTTGTGAGCAATCTGCAATCTTTCACTTACAAACCAGCACCAGTTGGTCAGAGAACTCTGGTTGGGGGCCTCACTGAAAGCAAATTTTGCCTGGCTGTGCTATGTGACTTGTCCTGCAGTCCTAGAGGAGATCCCGGATTTCTTTACAGCTTCCCAGTGATTTCAGTGTGCCCTGGCTCTGCTGCTGCTTGCAGAAAGGCTACTGAGTCCTTCTGTCTTTATGGATGCACCTAGCTAAAGAAAACCCTAAGTTTGACAAGTTTGGTCTAAATTCACTGGCTGAGACCAGAGTCCTGTTTCATTAGGCTTCATATAGAGACAAGATTATACTCAGCCTGTGTCACCAAGTGTTTGCAGCTTGACAAACCGGAAGGGAAACAGCTATAATGAGAAACACCTTGCCAGAATTCATGCAACAAATCAAATGTTGAGCCAGAAACATTAGCCAGGTATCCAGTTCATGCGATCACTTGCTTGAGTAGACCTGCTTCAAATTGGGTAGCAGGTGGATCTGTGTATTTATTCATACCACTAGCTGCTGCCTTTTAAGAAATATGATCAAAAAATTACACTGCTAAATTAAATATACTTTGAAGGAATTGCTGGCCCCTTGTTGAGCAGCACTTCAGCTGAGGAACAGCTCCAGCAGCAGCTGCTCTTGCTGGATGATTAGCATTACCTCTTGAATTTTGCAAAGCTAACATCATACAAGGACCTGCCGAAGGGCCAGATGCACCATTGACTTCTAGCCCCCGCTCACCCTTCATTCAACAGGGAATGCTACCTAAAAATAATCACTCTGACTTGTCCCTGGCTTTGGAAAATTAAAATGTATAGATTTTTCAAGTTCTGAGAGGCTAATTCAGCATTCTGTTCCCTCTTTCTGCAGGAGAACAAATCACTGGACTTTACCTACTCATTTCCACATCAAGATCATGACTTTCAGGCGAATGACAGATTATACTGCTGTAGTATGTGTGCTAGCTGAGCACCTCTCACTTCAGCTAGAAAGAAACCATGGGAGTGGGAGCCCTCCTTCCCAACCCCCTGCCCTTCTGAGGGTGTGTGGTTTGTCTCAAATCATTACAAATAATTTTAGTGCCTTGCATATGTGATAGATTCTGTCTGCTCTGCACCTTCCGCTTTATTAGTCAAAATCAGTTCTCTGTGAAGGAGAATTAGGTCTAGAAATTGCTTTTGACTGTGTTGCCCATTAGGTCTGCCAGAAAACAAATAGTACTGCTGTAACTCAAAAAAACACAACCCTGGGGACTAATGCACTTGATCCCTGTGCATGCACTTAGAGTTATGTACTTAACATTTCTGTGGTGGTTAACCCACTGCAATTTTAATAAGGGAATTCAAAGTCCTTAATACTAGCTTAATGCTCTGTTAAGACTATTTTGCAATATGCTGTTACAAATTGTTTCACCTCAGCCTGAAGTTTTTTTGGACAGTACCAGGATATAGGGCAATGTACTAGTGAAACGAACAGAGGGACAAAGGTCCTCAGAATGAAAAGGGGGAAAACCAAGGAATCGAACCATGTAGGTTACATACGATGTTCAAATCCCACAGATAGATGAGAGAAATCAGGGGTGATGCTCAAGAAGGGAACTGAGCAGCTAGGCTGCTGAAAGTGAAGAAAAATCAGAGGTGAGGGATTGCCTGTACTGAGAGGGATTTGAGGTGCTTCTTTTTTCTTTTTTTCTTTTTTCTTTTTTCTTTTTTCTTTTTTCTTTTTTCTTTTTTCTTTTTTCTTTTTTCTTTTTTCTTTTTTCTTTTTTCTTTTTTCTTTTTTCTTTTTTTTAATGCACAGTAATAGGGATTCCATTTGCTCAGCAAAAGTTTAGCTGTCCTGTAGTGCTTAGCCCTAGATGGGTTGCTGGTTGTTGCACTACCTAGGCTGCCTTGACAGAGCCTGCCCTGAGAAACTGTTCATTCTTGCAGCTGTGACATTGAACAATTATAAAGAAAGAGCTGGGCACATCACCAAAGTAATGTATTTCCATCTACTTCATGGGCTCAGATAGGAGACATCATATTTCTGAATCAGCCAGAGCTTACAAGCGTCTGCTGACAGCAGAGAGCAGAGCAGGCAGGCAGTCATGCACAGGGGAGCTCCGCTGTGTCACAAGGCAAGTGTTTTCTCATGTCTCAACGTACAACAAATAAATAAAGTTTCTATCAAGAAAGCAACTTGCTGTCAAGAGGGAGAAGGAGTGCAGTTGTTGATACAGCTACAGAAAAGGACTTGTAGGGAAACTGAGGCATCATCCTGCAAAGTGACAAGTGGTGATAATTTCTGCTGCTGCTGCCTTTCTTCCTATGTTAGTGAATGAAACAAGTCTGGTTTCAAGGGCATTTCATTTTCATGTTGCCACGCTGCTCTTCTTTCTTATTTGGGTACCAACTGTGCGAAATGGGTTCGATTTGTTGCATGAGTTTTACCATTGTTTGGGATTTTTGGTTGGTCTCTTATAAAATTCTGTATGGCACGAGTTTCAATAGGGCCAAAATTACACTTGCCAGAGGCAACAGCTGTGATACTGGTTCTTGAAGGGGAAGGAAAGAAAATCTTTTTGCAATGACTGCCAACAACTTCTTTGTGCTTTTTGGGTAAGAGGTAAACAACAGCTGGTACAGGCACGTGTTCGTCTCCTTCCCCATCTTGCATTATTAGCAACTGTTAGTGCAAACAACAATAATAGTCATTCACTGTTCTTAAGTGGAAAGATATATATTAGTCACAGAAATTGTATTGAAGTAAATGGGATTTTAGGCTGCTTGTACTGAAATTTGTGCAGCACCTGAAGTTTTTGCTATGGGAATAAAACAGTAATGAAGTTTTCATCAAACCATTTGACTCACAGGTAAGAAACTTGTAATGCTCTGTCTGAGAAACTAGTCATGTGGCAACACTCTTCATTAAGGAATTGCAGCATCGCAGAAGTGAGACTGTTGATGACAGCTCAGACTGAGGGACAAAAAGTCACCAAAACACTCTTTGCTGTGATTGAGAAATCCTTCTGGTAAAGAGAAATAAAAGATAATAGCAAAGGGTTTCAAATCCAGCTTGAAGACCAAGGTTTGGCTCAACTCAACTCAACAGTACTTGGCCCAACTCAGGCAATGTGTTATTGATGAGCTGCTCCTCCAGCCGCCTGCCACCTTTGCTTCTCACTTCATGGAGAGGAACAGACCAAAAGCACCTTTCCTTTCACCATTTCCACTCAGGATAATGTATTGTTGCTTCTACTGCCTTCCTCAACACAAGAAAGGGAGTAGAGGAAATAAATCCATGCCCTGTATTGAATGCTTTTTTTTTTCCTCAGGGGAAGGTGAGTGCTTTACTCCTTAAGCCCTTCTGAATATGTTTCTTAGCCCTTCCTGCCATTTCCCATGAGAGCAGCTCAATGTTTTCATAGAGAAGGACTGTCTCTGGCAGGACAGGGAGGGCATTGCATCTACCTCAGGAGAGTAAGCCTGCACCTGGCTCTCACAACAGTTTTCCTGTGACTGCTCTGGCTGCAGAGTAGGACCAAAAGATGCTTCTTTCAAGGATCTAAACTGAGATCAGTGAAAGCTGAGCAGTTCTCCAGGCTGGATGAAGCCTCCACAGGAGATCCGTCCCAATCCCACACAGATCACTTGAGCCAGAGTCATAGGTGGACACCGTGGTGCATTAATCAGCCACAGGTCTATGATGATACAGACACTGGACAAGGTAAGTATAGTTGTCAGATGTGACTGGACAGGCATTTGCAATAGGCTTTGGTGCTATTGCATAAATGCAGAGGCTGAGTCCTCGTCTGCAATTCCATGACTAAGCCTGGCCACTCATGTTCCGGGAAGATTAAGTCAGATGGCAGCGGGTGAACATTAGGCACATTTTTTTGGCACAGAATATGCTAAAAGATGCCAAGAAGAAGTCACTGCATCCTTTGTTGGGGTTGCTAGTGAGGCTGAGAGCCTCTCCAGCCCCACCACTGCCTGAGTCGACTGCAACGGCCCTGTGATACAAGGCTGCAGTGGGCTTGTGAGCCAGATCCACCTCTGAGTCATCCCAGGTCTCCAGCATGGACATGAGTCATCACTCCTTGACTGTTCCTCCTGTCAGAGTTTCAGCGTGACAGAAACCCCCAAACTAAAGTGTGTTGGGTAGAGGAAGTGTGGTGCTCTCCTCAGAAACTGTCAGATGCTCACTACCCTCCTTGGGGATGCCTGGGCAGACTTGCTGCTGCGGTGAAGATTTTTTTCTCTCTGTGACACACTGATTGCCCACAGCATCTGGCATAATCAAAACCATTCCTATGATTTATGCAAATTCCAGTTTACTCAGCTCCCAGTTGCTGCTTCACTCAGGGGAGCAGGGATGGCCAGGGCTGACAAGGAGCTCATCGTGTCCTTTGAGCAGCATCAGTGACATAGCATCAGCAGACCTCAGACAAGATGTGCTCACAGCTAGAAAAACTGAGGAAATGCTGAGGGCTTGCCCAGAAGGTGTACGTAGGCACACAACAGAATTGTGCAGGGTACAGCCCTGCATCTCCCCGGGTGGCAAAATCTCAACTACAGCATCCCTGAGAGCCTCCAAATGGAGGGCAAATCCTGAGGTCCATTTGTGAATCAGCAGAGGAAAAGCTCAAGAGAGATGTCAAGAAATGACAGAGCATTGACTTGATGGAGCCAAGCCACAGCTCAGGGACTGACAGCTCAGGTTGGGTCTGAAGGATGATGCCGGACTTGCTGTCACAGACCCAGACACCCCACCACACATTTCAGAACACTTCAGAAACCTTGGAGGGTATTGAAAGAGGAAACTCCGTGTTGATTGTTCTTCAACATGAACATAAGAACAGAGAAAGCCATTGCAAACTGTAAGTTAATGAAACGTGCCGGAAGGGTAGATAGTCTCAGCTGAGCTGCAAGAGTGGCAGTCTCTGCTTGAGCCAGTGGCTAAACTAGACTTTGCATTACTCTGATAACAAAAGGAGAGGTGTGGGGATACAAACTCAGTCCCTTCTAATCCTCATAGATAGTGCACTGAGAGCCCAAGATGCAGGCAGAAGAGAAATGCAGAAAAGGCCTGTGAAACAGTGCTTCGGTCAGAAATGGGGAAACAACAGTATTGCTTTATGAAAAGAAGGTTGCCTGAGTTGCTATGGCTAACACATGGCTGGATGCTGGATAGGAACAGTGCTGAAAATCACTGGCTACAGGCCACTGATATATCTGAACAGAGAAAAGGCGGGTGAAAACAGAGCCTCACTGAAGTCAGGGAGAATTTCGCCATTTGACGTGTGCAAAGAACCACTCACCAAGCCTGAGTTCAGCCCAGTGTTACTAGCACAACTCCAGGGTGTGCCTCTCAGTCTCGGGACAGTCGCCACAGTTTGCTGTTTGTGACTTTATCTACAGGTACGCTAGCAAGCGCTTGGGCTCAGGCTCTAGCTTGCTGGCTGTGAAGCCAAAGTTTTATCACACATAAGAGGGCTGCCTGACATAGCTCAGTTAACACCCCCAGAAACATTTCTCGGTGTGCTAGGCTGCCAGGACACGCGAGGGTAAGGTTTCATCCCGCCGCACAGAAGGCAGGATTGGTACACGCAGTGCTGAAATACACATTTTCCTATTTCCTATTGGAGTGCCAGCTCTGAATTCCCAGCAGAGAGAGGACGATTTAGATCAGGCAGCTCCATTGAGGCAAATGTATTTTAATTCCTCCAAACCAGCTTCTTATCCCAAGAGTGATATTTGCTGGCATTTTAAAATTGTCTGTAGGCCTGCTGGAGCCCGCCTCCCACAGCTCCAGAAATCCACTGTGAACAACATTTTCTTGATTTCCTCTACTTGAACGCCTTCCAAGTTTGTAATTGGTGGAAGGACAGGTTTTCTGTTCCTGCAGAGAGCTGAAACACAGATTTTCTGGTCAAATGGCAGAGATACTATTTTGGCAGCGGGAACCTGCTTTGTCAGGTGGTTGGACTCAATGATCTCTCAAGGTCCCTTCCAACCCCTACAGTTCTGTGATTCTGTGAGATTTCCAAATCCTTTATGAGCTGATCTCTTGCTGGAAAGATGGGAGTAATTTCAGGATTTTCCTCCAGAGAAAACAGATTTACTCAGGGCTGTGCACATGTACCTGGCCATGCTGGATGAGGAGGGCTTTGCTTTGGTGTAACATCCCAAGCTGAGGCAGTCCCCTGTTAGAGAGGACAAGGATGAGGAAGATGAGGATGAGGGTACAGATGAGATGGAGGACTCTCAGGGAGTAATTGGAGACCTCAGTTGCCCTTCACAGGCATACCTGCACCTCATGGGCAGAGTCAGCCTGTGGCCAGCTCTGGAGAGCTGCTGGGCATGGAGGGGGCACGGGGCACACGGGACTTGTGGAGCTGCTTCCACCCTCACCACTTGGACAGGGAAATGCACACCACCCAGACCTGTTTCAGACCCAAGCAAGGCTGCCTTGAATCCATTAAAATGAACCCCTCAGCAGCCTCCTCATGTTGTACCACCCAATGTAAAAATGCAACACAACCCCATACAGTGAAGGGCATATAGCAGCAGCAACACTCCAGACTGAAAAGAATTCAGCCTGAACAGACCTGGTGTGTTTAGTAGAGTAGGGAAGGGTGGCTGTGACAATACTGTGTGTAATCTTACATGGCAAACTTGTGACAGCATTATGTGTAATCTTAAATGGCAAACCTAGAAAAAGTAAGCAAGTAGACTAGAAAGCAACCTGACAGCTGCCTGTGATGCTGGAGCTGATGAGAGAAATGTTCAAATAAGATAACTCAGGATCTGGGAATGACACTGCAGGTCAGAGTGCCCAAAACTGTTTTGTCCTACCATTCTCTGGCTGTGATTCTGTGTTTCTAGCATCCCTATCTCCTATGTGGGATTGTAGGCTTCCAGATTGGGTGTTGTGAATCACCTATGTCTCCACTGACTCTACTGGGGTCTGCAGTAGGCTTCGGCTCCTAGCTGAAAGGCATTCTAGTGGGATCATTCCAAACACTGCACCAGTTTAGCTCAGTCTGTTCTATTCTTGCAAAGGAACTACCTGAATGAACTTCTGAAAGCTGTCCTTTTTTTTTTTTTTTTTACCTTTTAGACTTACAGTGCTAAAGACAGGTTCATTGGAAGGTGCTTGTAACTTGTGGTAACTTAAACCAGAACCAGACCTGAATATCCTTCTTTACTTTTCCAGGTGTTACCACTCGGTGCTTCTTGATGTCTTCCCACCAACTTTGCTCCCGCAGAGATCAAATCTTACCTCTGTTTGTAGTGAATGGCATATTCTTGAGCAGCTCAATGGCCATCAGTGCCTTTACTCACAGAGTATGATACTACTCATGAGGAACATACCAGCCTTGGTCCTGAATTAGCATCAGAAGTTTGTATTTCCTAGATCACATGCAAGGAGAGCAGTGTTTGGGTTTGAGAGGTGGCATCTCTAGAAAAGCCTGCTCTCAGAAATTAGACTGATTTCAACCCTTCAAGAACCCCAGAAGCAGCAGAAGAGAGGATATGAGGCTTCCAGGATTATGGTTGAATTTAAATGAGACCCCATAGTGATTTGCATTAAAAACGATTTTATTAATCTGACAAGTGAATCAAATACAAGCAGGCAATCCCTCTGCTATCAGCAAATGATCCTAAGTTTCAATGGGTGACATGTATTTACATTTTTCTGTGATGAAGTATCACAAAAATATCTCTTTAAGATACATCTCAGTAGATTTAGATATCTCATGTCTTCAGAATAATTTGCAATATTCTAACTCTGCCTCCCAGTAATATGCAACAGGCTGTATCCTGTTTGTGTTATGTCAGTATCTACAGGCCTCACCTGAGTTTAGGACTGCTTTGCCAAGTACTACGAAAAATCCTGGCCTTCAAGACCATTTCCAGAGGCAAAAACTAGAAAGAAAAAAAAAAACACCCAAAATGCTGAGTAGCTTGTTGAAGTTCATCAGTCAATCAGTGATGCCAACAAAAGTACAAACCAGGTATTTCTGAGCCCAAGCCATAAGAGCACCCTACTACCTAGGGAGAGTTCCTTGGCATTTGTGATTCCAGGACACACCAGGGTTTGTATTTCTGCAGAAACAATCAGAGCCTCTGGCCAAGCATAAGAGGCTTCGTGCTGCAGGAGAGTAACGAGAGCAGGAGGGCAGCTCCCAGGCAAGCACTTTCCCTGAAGATAGTCACTCGGGCCACAATCTTGGGGTTTTTTTGCCTTTTGCGTAAATATATTATGTAAAACATATACATTAAAACAATAGCTACACATGCCCTATATTTCCTGGAGTGGGTTTGCTATTGTCTTGAGTGACATTTCATCTGAAGTGTGGCCTAAAGCCAAGTGAAAGCTGAAGCATGTGTGGCACAGAGATGGGAATGAGAGCTGGCAAGTGCCATTGTTCTCCTCTTTGCCTCTCAGTGGACAGCGTATAGTTCTACTTTCAGTTGTCTGAAGAGATTAGGTATCTAAATTCTGGTATCAGTAAGTGATCAGTATGATCACTTAGGTGCAGAAAACATGTTTCAGGGAAGAAGACTGTCAGATGCACAATTAAGCCATTAGTGTATTACCGCAGCGGTATAGCACATGTTTACGGAAAGTCAGCTTTTGAAAAAAGCACTCAAACAATATAGAAATAATTAAATTAACAAGAGCCCTGGGGATAAAGGATTAATTTTCCCAGCAGGCTGCCAGTTGGGAAGAAGGCCAAGCTATCAGCTCCACAGAAGAGAGGCCATTTTAGCAGAGCTGCAACGCTCAGAGCTTCCCGGAGGAAGGCTTTCTCCAGGGGAACAGCACCTAAACATAAATGTTCCTCAGCTGTAAAGGAAAATTAAATGGAAACGATGGGAGGAAACCAAACAGAAAATCCCTGTTCTTGGCTGGCACAGGGGTGCCAGGCTGTGGGATCTCACATCCTGCAGGCAGGCCATCTCCCACCTTGGGCCAGCACCAGCTTCTCCTGCCCTGATCCCTGGCTCCTCGCTGTGAGTATCTTGGCCTGGGACCAACAGTGGCAGTAACAGTCCCTCTGGTGCAGATATTAAGGCAGACAAAATACTCAGGGAATAGTTCTGTTTGGTCCATGTACTCTCCCCAGCTCAGAAACAGCTGGAGAAGACAACAGCTAGGAACACTGGCACCCACGGGCTATTTGCTCCTTCATCATTTGTGAGGCTTTGGGGGAAAAAGGAGCTAAGGCAGGGAGCTCTGGGGAACATGGGCGCTGCTCATACTCAGCATCTGCTCCCTGGGGTTGGGGCCGTTCCCTCCCACCCGGCATCCTAGTTGCCTCCAGCCTTTCTGTCCCTGACTTCACAGCCAGCAGCATCCTTCCCAGTGTGTTTCCACATAGAGGATTTGAATCATGGAACCAAAGGAAAACACGTTGTTGGTGACGATATGGAACTCAGAGCCCGTGCAATGACAATTCTGTTTGTGCCTTACTTCATTCCTCCCCTACCTGTGCCTACATGTGGCAAAGGGTCCAGCTTTCCCATGTGCTGGGACTAGTGCAATGTGACCCAGCCTCAGCTGGCCACTCCACTCTACGGTAAGTGAGACAATTAATATGAGCAAAGAAGTGGGGTTTGCCCAGAAGGAGTAGGTCAGCTTGAGCAGGACTTGGTAAGCAACATCACAGAAACTTATTTCTTCAAACAGTAAGTTATAGGCTAGCACAGCTCTGTGTTTTACATAAAGTTTATTGTGTTGTGGAGGAAATTGTGTACAGTCAATCAGGTTACTCCAGCAGCAGATAGTATGTTTAGTACGTCTGGTCTTTTTCTTCCCAACTACTCAGCGTAATTCTTAGCAGGATTTTATGCTTTGAAGGGTAACTAAAACTATCAGCATCCATGGGGACATCTCTTCCTATTGGGGTTAATGACATTTTCAGGAAAATTCCTAACTATATTCTGAAATTAAGAAGAGACATCCCGTGTTTTTGTGAAAATTCAATAATATCTCTGTATCATTTCCTAATATGACTATCTGAAAATGTTCTCTGTAGACAAAATGTTCTGCCAGTGTTGGAGAATATTTTCTTCAATGCAGAGCTTTCTATTTGCTGTAATTTTTGTCATACATCAAGTCTTTTTATGAATAACAATTGGGTGGTTTTGAGTGGACAAATATTTATTCTGAAAAGAGCTCTGGATTTGCAAGAGAACAAAAATCCTAATGGCACACTGCAATTGCTTCAACAAAGTACACTTAGGGAAAAAAACCCAATGGTTGAAGATTTATCATCTGACAGTGAGGAGAGCATTGCTTAGGAAAGGAACACAGACATTGTGCCTGTGAGTGCCAGATACTCCCATCTCCATGTACTTTGCACCATCTTGCCTCTGTGCCACAGCACTCTGCTCCCAGCTTTGTGCCGGCACAAGTATCCTCTCATTGCATTATGGTTCTGGGAGCTAAGCTGGGTTTTAGATGAAAAATAATGGGCTGGGTTATTTTCCTGGCAAAGGTGACCTCTACTCCCATCTAAAGTGTGACACCACCAAGGGCAGTGCCAGTAGGTGTGCTATGGTGTACAGGCAGGAAGAAGCAACTGCAGAAGTACTATAAATTGGAGTGGCTGCTGAAGACTTTTTCTGAAGTCATGGTCTTACTTTCTAATTTTCTGCATCAGTTTTTAGCCAGTGGGTTTTTTTGGGGGTTTTGTTTTTGGTTTTTTTTTTGTTTTGTTTTGTTTGTTTGGTTTTTTTTCCTCTGATGTCAGTGCAGTTATATATCAATTTTCCATAGGTAGAGCTCCACTGACAAGCAAACATGTTTGGAGAGTCCCTTTGCCCATAACTATCTACAATATCCCCTGTAATTAAAAACAAGAACCTCAGTTTCAAATGACCTTCATGTCTGTTATAAACCCAGGTTATTGTTTGTACAATTAATTATAGTCATATCTAACATTAGAACTAGAAATTGGAAAGGAAAAAAAAAGCCCTGTAAAAACAGAACACAAAGTCCATATTTCAGTCATTAAAAAACAAAAGGAATCAAGGCTTTCCTTGATTTTGGATAGTCCGTAAATGTCTTGAGATAGTACCTGAAAGAAAATAAGCAAGAGAGTGAACCCGCATACATACAAGGAAACTGCACAGTTTCAACACAGCTCAGCTGAGGAACCTTAACACTCCTCCAAACTGCCTTGCTTTGTAACCTCTGGGTGTTACTCTGCAAAAAAAGTTTTTCTCTTCCAAAACTGTTTGCTCCAGGTTATCTAGGTAAGTGAAAGGTGATAGTACTGTTAAGTACTGTTAAGGTTTTGAAAGACCTCAAGTAGAAACTGGGAATTCAGAGCAGGGACCATATCTACTCCAGAGGATTGCAGAGGCTGAAAGGGAACCCTTAGGTTCATGTTTACAAGGCTTGGTAGAAGGAGGCTTTAATGTGGCAGAAACAGTGATGTAACTCATGTTGGATTAAATAACTCTCAGGCCCACTTGACTCAATGGGGGCTCCAACAGACTGACTTTCACCCAGTCACAAATAAGCCAATACACTTCTTGTACATCATATTCAATTTACATTCTAACTTGAATCCTGGCTCTGTTCTCCTGCCCCTCACTGGTATTTTTCAACCTGCACTTCAAGAGCAAGCAGCAGCAAATGGCAAGAAACGGTTGGATACCTGTGATGGTGATAAGCACGTGGCCCAATGCAGCAAAGAGTAAAAAAGGCAAAGGCAAAGGCTGGTAGGGACCAGGTTGCTATAGCAAAACCAAACCATTCCACAATTTCTCCAAAGTAGTTGGCTCCAGAAACATAGGTGAACATTCCTCCTGCATCAACAGACAAAATATGTAACTCTTACCATCGTCTCATTCATGTGGAAAGTTCTTTCCCATAAAGTCAGCAGTTATGCTACCTTTCTTACTCAGAGCCTGTAACAGCAGCCTCAAACCACTGCCCTGAAGCCAGTGGAGTCATGGCAAATGACAAGGAGGATCTTGCACGAGACTCAAAGTTGAATCTAACCCAGTAGCTTCATGCGCTTTCACAATCATTTTCATTTAGAAAAGGACTTAAGAAAGTTCATTGTTAGATTTAAATCAAAAGTATTAAATTAGTCAATCCTCTTCAGGCCCTAAAAAGTACTTTGCAACTCCAGTGCCTTTGGGGACTGCAAAATCCAGATCTCAGGTTTGCATGTTATCTAATCACAATATCTAAGGTAGATGTATTGGAGGTGAGAAACTCTTGAGGATGGAGATATTACCATCCAAAACAAGCCAGCAGAAGGAGCCTGCACCAAACCCAGGAAACTCCTGGATTTCCATCCATATTGCTCTACAGAGCTAAACATTTCCTGGTTCACCACTCTGCCCATGACTTTTTCCCCCTGAAGTTTACACTTCGAATCTCCCTTTTGCAGTGTAAGAAGTCCACTGCTGCTTCTCCCTAAGCACAGAGAAGAATATTTCCTTCTTTGAAACTGCCTTTTACAAGTCTAAAATCCTCTTCCTATGTCCCACTTCCATTTTCTCTAAATGACCCAGCCCACTTCCTAAAACCTCTCCACACAGCTCATGTTTTTCAGATTTTCAGTTTGCTTGTCACGGACCTTCTACAGCCAGGTCACGCCAGTCCCTGCAGCTCAGAATGGTTTCTGGAACCTGTGTGATACCGACACCTCCGCTATTATTGTTGTGAAATCAGTCAGAAAGCATCATCTATCCTGCTGCCCTAATTTCTCCAAGGAGGTGAGGAATTACAATATACCTTGAGGAATCTTGTAGGTGATTTCCCCTGGTTTCCTCAGCTGGCGCAGCAGGAGATCACTGTGAATGTTGATTCCCATTCCCAGCAGAAATAAGAGAAGGCCTAAGGAGATAAAAGAAACAAACACAAAATTGTAAACAAACAAACAAACAAAAACCCCAAAACAACCAAGAAATGGAGTAGAAAGACAACTCTGCCTAGTTGTCCATACTTAAGCACGTATCTGAGGTTTATCTCTTGAGTGGAACACCTAATGTGTGGTGGGTGGATTCCTTTTCAAGTCAAAAGATGTGCTGCTATAGGTGACTGGTGACAAGCAACCCTCTATCTCTGTGTCAGCTGTGGGATCACGGTCCTTTGGGATCACCTGCATTGGATAGCCGCAGTGTGGAGCGTAACTGCAGACAGAATGATGTCCATCCTGAGCACGCTGTATTGCTGGTGAGACGAGAGCCCTTTCAGGTGATGTGAGAAAATGCTGAAATTCCCAGCTCAGCAGAGTCACCATTTACTGAATATCAAGTTGCAGGGGGACAAAGTACCCAAACCCAAGTGACCCTGCTGGCACAGCCACAGCTGTGGCTGTTATACCAGAGGAACAGCTGAGCTGTACGTGAGTACCATTACTTTCATTTTTACAGCTGGAGAAAGAGGAGCACAGAGAACACAATCTTCTCCAGCACATCACCAAAGTCTGGAAGGAAAACTACATCTCAGCACAGCTCAGTCCATGGACCATGAGGCTGCATGGACAGAGCTATGGATGTGCACATGAAGCGGTTCATCACTGAAGGATGCTGACAGCTTCTGGCCAGAATAATTCATTGACCATACTCCATTTAGCTGAAAAACTAGAGGCATTTGATTGAGAAACTCTGCAGGTGACATGCCCTACATTTTATGCCTCATTATACACTGAGAAAACCACCTCTGACAAGGATTGGGAAGCAAGGAAAGAAGTAGAGGTGGCATGTGCTAGGAAGTGTAGTTGCTGGTAAACCTTCAACACTTCCAGTAGAGGCAGGAAGTTGGTAGGAGTCTATAGAGCATAGAATATAGTTCGGTTTTATTTAGTATTTCAAGTAATGCTGATTTTCTTTCCTTTTTTCATTAAATGGGTATTTGTCATTTTTTCATTAAGTATGTATTTAATTTATTATGCAAAATATGTGATGTGGTGGGGTTTTTGTTGAGTATGGAAGCTCTTACTAAACAACATCCGAGATTTTAATATGTGATGCTGTCTGAAAAGACTGAATTTGCATCCACAGCCTGAAACAGGGTACAGAATGTACCTTGGTTATTTTGTACCTGTCATATGCAAGACATTTCCTCAGACCTCCACTTTCATCTTCACTTCTACGTGTGCACATTTAAAAAACATCCTCTGTGCAGCACCAAATATGCAATGCCACCTAGCTGCTCTTTCTCGGTTATGCTTTTGGGGATTTTACAGGGTGAAATTCAGCCAGGCTATTAAGTTACAGAGCATAAGGGAACCATATCAACATACAACCAGACTGATGTGATCTCTTGTGTTCCTGTGTGCCTTACACGAGAAAAAGAGCCCTCAGTCTCTAAAGCCCGATTTATGCTGGGGTTCTGCCCTCCTTTTCACTCTTGGTCAGAATAGCTCCAACAAGTGCAAAGCTCCCTGGCAGGGAAGAGAAAGTCCTGGTTTGGGCTTGCACAGAGCCACTGCTGGCTTGACGCTTCTGTCAGCACAAGGGCACATTCCCATTCAGTGAGGTCTGAGATTGCATCTACTCAGCCTGTAGCAGCAGGTGGTTCTGCAGTGGTGTCAGTAAAGCAAGGCTGGTGATTTGAGACTAACACATAACAACATACACGTTCAAAGGTGGCTGCCAAGCAGGAAAAAAAAAAAGAAAAATTAATCACTGCACACGTATTTGCTTTATCTGAGCCAGCAGGCAGGTTTTGTGCTGATTTCCATCACAACTGATTTGATTCACATGTTCAGTGAAGATTAGGACATAATCTAAAATGCTTACAAATTGCTTGGAGATTAGATCTTGGGAATCGGGCAGCTGTAATTACCTGATGTAAATCTGATGTCAGTGCACCAATCGTTTGGATATTCAGCGCAGTAAATCAGATAGTACCCCTGGAGGAAGCCATTATAGATACAGAATAACGTGCCAAAAAAAAGCAACTGCAGTGGGAAAGGTCTGCCTCTAGTGAAGAAGGGGTAAATAAATGTCCTAAAGTAGATAAGAAAACAAAGTCAGCATATTACTCACGGTAACACTTATTTGCAGTATCTCTGCTGTAGGGAGGAAAACTTTAACAAAACACAAAATATGAAAAAGGCCAATACAGATTTAAAAAAAAAAAATTGAAAACAACTGTAACAAAAGAAGATCAGCAACAAATGGGATCAAGGAATACTGCAGATACCCACTTTTTTCTGGTCCTTCAGGACTGAACACAAGGTGGGGAGCTAGAAATCTCATCCAGAGATGAGGCCACCTCTGCCTTCCTTCTACTTTGCTGGTAAAACGAGGAACTGGTGCCCTCAAACAGCATATGGTTGTTTACAGACTTTGGCTGCCCTTTGCCGCAGTGCTGTGGAGGGATGAGCAAAGGATGCTGTGGAGGCACAAGGGCATGCCAATGTTCAGACCAAAGTGTTGTGGGGCAGTACCAACTGCAATACTGCTTCCCCAAACAAGCATCACTCTGCTGCAAGCGCTGTGGAGGAGCTTTGTTAGAGAGATGATGTTTCTGACCCCCGAGGTGAAACCCCCGCTCCCGGCCTCTCCCACTCCCAGAGACCTCCACTCAGCTCCCAGCAGCAGCTCAGTCCAGCTCTGCTCAGACATTTCAACTCAGAGGCAGAGCAATGTTGTTGGCTGCCTGGAGGAGCTGCTTTTCCCCCAGTCTCTGCCTCTCCTCCATGCTTTCAAACTTTTCTTTAAACTAAACAGAGCTAGGAATCAAAGTTTTGTACACTAAACGCCAAGACTTCCATGTGGCTGCAGCACCTAGGGCTTCCTTAGCCAAAAGCGGCACCAGCATTAGCACTAACGTGTGTAAGAGCAAATAATTTCTGTTTGTATCATTTTACTTTTCACAGGTCTTTGGTTCAGGTGGATATATCCCTCTTGACACTGCAGACAATCCACATCATCCTTGGGAGGATGAATGGAGAAGTTATATTTCTTAGGTACTTTCTTAATTGGCTGATTAAGTTCTGTGTGTGGTAAAACCACATACTCTTAATTTCTTTCTTTTGCCCTCTTGGGCCTTAGATGGTGCTCATCAGACCGCTGCATAAGCACTGTTGATAAGTAATCCACATCCCAGATTTCCAGAATCAATTTAAGCAAGCTGAGACATAAAATGTCATAACATTATTAATCTAGATTAAATCATACTGAGTGTGTCTGAAAGTGAGTAAGCAGAGTACAAGTGAAAACAATGTATTCACTGTGCTTTCCAAAGCAAGGTAAGCCAGATTTCCAGTAATTAGGAGAGTTGTGATGAAGTGCTAAATATTTCTATGTATAATGAAATCTAAGAGGTATGGAAAATATTTTTCAGACAGTGGTATCATATTTGTCATATTTATTACAGCACAGAAAGGAATGCTCTTTGGAGTAATGTTACCAGTAAGTTTTAGGTGTGCCCTTAGGGAATGGGATACTGGAGTTTTGAGTAGGTAATGCCAGCTTTAGTGACTTGACCTGCCTGCTGAGGTAGTATGGACAAATCGGACCTGAGCAGCTATGAGAAAAAGTGAGAGACTTGCAAATGGGAACTCAGAGATGGCAAATTGTATAGAAAAGAGAATGGCATCGAACCACACAAGGTGAGCTTAGAAGGGGACTTTACACAGCAGATTGGAACGGGACAGCTTTATCCTTCGTCAAAACCAGTTCTGCTTGAGAGTCTCATAAATTTTACAGCTGATGCAAACAGAAGTTTCTAGCATGAGCTGGCATTTCACAGTGCCCAGCAGAATTGATTGTTGCCATGGTGCTTCCCAATGCTGCTGTTGCAGGATAAAGGTTAAAGGCCCTTGAAAGGTGACATTCTGTAGTAACAGGAGGGCAAAAATCCACCACAGACCACTATGGACGCAGGACAGAAAGAACCTGTATGCAAAGTATGAGTACAGTCACAGGCCAGCCAGGAGGCATTAGCTTTTCTCTCTTTTCTTTTTTCTTTTCTTTTCTTTTCTTTTCTTTTCTTTTCTTTTCTTTTCTTTTCTTTTCTTTTCTTTTCTTTTCTTTTCTTTTCTTTTCTTTTCTTTTCTTTTCTTTTCTTTTCTTTTCCTTTTTCTTTTCTTTTTTTCTTTTTTTTTCTTTTCTTCTCTTTTCTCTTTTTCTTTCTCTTTTTCTTTTTCTTTTCTTGAGGGAGTGAAATCCTGGCACCACTGAAATCCCACCTCAGAGTAGTTTTGAAAATCCAAGTCAGGATTTCATCCAAGAGTCTTTGTTGCAGAGCAAATTCTCCAAGGAAATCTCCTTGGGTCTGTAAATCCAGAGGCCACATTTGGTTCTCTGTGTGTGAACAATGCTCCGAGTCTCTGTTTTAATACAGCACATGTCAGCATATACATGGCTACTTCAGGGCTCCTGATGGGTTTTGAAAAAGCAATGGAGATAAAGCAAGGACATTTAATAGGTTTGAGTGTTCCATGTAGGAGTCTGTATCTCTGCCAGAATTATTCTGCAGTGTGAAAATCAAAGGGGTATTGAAGCCCACCATTTTAGAACAGCAGAACAAAACCTGGCCTTTTGGATTTAGATCAATGACAGATTTGACCTTTTTCTTTCAGTGCAGTATTGATGACTAACCCTGTATTTCCTTATTATCTTTATTGGCCAAAAGCACTGCATCTGACTAAACCATTGCCAACAGCTTCTTTTCAAATGAATGAATAATAAATTATTCATCTTCTATATAATTTATTTTCCAGAAGAACAGGCTTGGAAGCAAAACTCATTTGACATTGAATCAAATTTCATCTCAAAGGTATTAGTCCAGCTCCGTGAAAACTCTAGAGACCCTCACCCAAACAGGGGGAAACTATAGATTTGCTCTACCCACAGAAGGTGAAAATCTTTTCACCTCCTTTTCTAAGTTGGAGGATGTTCTCCCTGTCTCTTCTCACTGTGTCCTTGGCCTCATCGGCTGCCCCAGAGCAGACAGAAAGGGAAGGCTGATGGGAGCCAGCCTTGTGGGCACCAGTCTGATTTCCCCTCACTGTCCTGCCTCTGCCCAGTTGCTCCTTGGATGCTTTCAGGTAGGATGGGTACTGCAGTGGACACTTTAGCGCTGATCTCACCTTTGGTGATCCACTTTGGGTTTTGACCCCTTTGACTCTCACATAGTCCCTTCTCTTGTCCATGTTTGGGACTGCTGTTATTACATCCTCTATCACTATTTGCCTCTTTCTAGACTCTGCTGCAGCTCCCTTATGGACTCATATGGACCTTTATGTAGTTTGAAAAGGTTGACAAGCCAGGAATATGTAAACAAGGAGAGCAAGTAGGTGGTTAGCAGCCACTTGCACTGGGCAGGGTGGCCTATGTCCCTGTTGCTGTAGCTGAGCTTTGTTTTCTGGAGCTGATGTCTAGCTGCAGCTGCCTGCAGAGCCCACTAATGCAGCAGCCATGCATGCCTCTGGGTGACCACCAGCTGCAGGGCATGTCTTCCTCACTGGGGCAGGGGGCTGCTCCATGCCAGATTCCTGCACCACTGGGACTGTAAAACCATCAGATAACTGTAATCACGTGCTGGTCCACAGCTCAGTTTGTAAACCTGTCTTAAATCAATGTCCAGCAACTGCCATGGGAGCAGGAGCACTCCCTTATTTTAATCATGCAGATTTACAGATTAGTTACGACTAACACAAAGTTGGAATTAGCTCTCCTTTCTGAGCCACATCAAAGCATCCTTCTTCATGTTTCTCCAGAGGACAGATTTTGATGACTACAGTTTAAAGAACAAGAAAGATATACATATTACTAAAAAGCTTACAATTCAGCTGTATAAAATAAATCTGTCATCTCAGGTTGATTTCCAAGCATTCCGTCTTGGAAAAAATAAATTGTTCAATTTACAATCTTTGGGCTGTTTGTGGCCCACCTGTGAAATTCATTCAGCAGAGACTACTCCTAGGAACACTCTTTGTGTTCTCTTAGTAGCATGTTCAGGGTTGGATGAAGACTTCTAGCAGAAGCAGACTCATCTTTCCCAGCTAAGAGACACAGGCACAGATCTGGTCAATGATGGGAGGACTGAGGAAACCCTGAGACATATAGCAGCATGCTTGGGTTTGAGGAATTCTTGAGATCAAGGGCAATGGAGAGCAGAAAGTCTGGGCAGCGCTGATTTAGGCAGACAATAGAAATGCTGAAGGATTCAGTGACAAAATAAGAAGAGGTGTTGCAGACACTCCCATACCAAACCATCAACTGGAGTTAAATAAGATCCAATGTATTAGAGAGAAAAAATAACATACAATATTAGAAAATAATTTATTTGGGAGACCTAAATAGCTCTGACCAAGAATTTTCAAGTCCCCGGAATTGATGTGCAATTGCTTAACAGCACCGTTTACAAGCAAAGCTCCGGAGTGATATTCACTATCCCAGGAAGGCTGGCACCATGGATGGCAGCACTTGCAGAAGCCAACTTCATCAGACTGACAATCAAGGGAATCAGCAACTGCATTCGATTTCTGCCACACAGTTAAACACAAACTTCAAGTTGAATCCTTGGTGCCAGGTCAGAAAAGTTCAGTTACTTACAGCTGTATTTGAATAAAGTGATAATTATAGCCAACACCCCCCCCGCCATATATTTGCAAAAGCAAGTATGTGATGCAGACGGTAAAAATAAAATGCTGCTTCTATACTACTGTCACTCACTGCTGAAAAAACTCATGATGCATTTGACCTCAGATAAATTTAAGGAATCTGAGCTACGTAACGCTCAGTTCCAACACTACAAACGCCTCGTCAGTCAGACTGACCATCTAGCACTAGTCAGTAGTGCCTCATTGACTGCTAGATTTTAGGCATGCTATACAGTGAGCAAAGAAGGACAAACACAGTTTCAGGATGAAAATGAGTCCTTTTCACATTATATACTGCAATTATCAGATTATACTTAATAACATATGAGTGGCTAAAAAAATAGGGAAAAAGGAAGGGTTTGGTTTTAATTAATAAAGAACTGTGTAGGCTCAACTCCAAGGCAAAAAATTTTGCTTTTCTAAATTCACTGCAACAGCAGCCAGGTTTCAAAAGTGTTTTGAAAGTTTGTTTATAAAGTACTTCCTTACTTCCCCTGTTGCTCTTCCATTATTTCTAAAACTGTCACTGGAAAAATCTGGTATCTCCCAGTGATTACCAGCATCCAGTTAGAACTAACAATTCTTCCTCATCACTGGCTTTGACTCATGAAAAGCATTGATCTTTTCTACTGGCTTCAGCAGGCATAGGAACAAGCCATGTATTTTAATTATTATACATTTTCTGAAAGGAAACCAAGAAAAGAATCGTTTGGTTTGGTGCATTAACAAGCTGCAAGTCACAGTCCATCAGGAAGTTACACTCAGTATACATTTATATTGGTGTATTTATTTCTCCCATATTTCTGGTTTAGTGTACATCAAATAGGTTTTAAATACCTTTAATTATGAAATATTTTTATATATATTTGCTATGAGCTAATCATTTATTTCTTCCCTTTTGCTTATAATCTGGAAAGGAGATCTGAGTAAGAGCTGAAGTAAATACTGGGGAAGATTGGTTGGATGCCCATGACCAAAGGTGACTTAAGCAAGAAACTAGAAGCAGCTGCTAAGATCTCTTCCACCATCATCTGCCAAACAGGGTGATTTCATTTGGAAGACGGGGATTTGGTTTTAAAATATTTTCTTCATTCATAGCCAAAGAAGGTAAAGAGAAGCTAACAGAGCAAAGAAAATATTCTGTCTGTTCAGATCCCTGTTGAAATCAGTACCATCCCCCACACACAGACCCAGAGTTTGTCTTCAGATATTACACACACAGGATGTACAGCAAGATGGACCTTTTGTCTAAAATCCTGAACACTGGTACTTGTAACAGCCACCTTCTCTGGGACTCCTATACCTACAGCAGCGGGAGGCAAGACTCATTGCTATATTTAACCTAGGTAATTCTATTCTCTTAGAACAGGTTTGTTGAGTGAAGGAATTGACATAAATTACATATATTACAGGAGAGGGATGACAGCAGCAGAAGGTGTCCTGGGTCTTGAGCTTAGTAAATTTTTTACATTGACTCACATTATAACACAACTTGGTTTAGAGGATATAATTTTAAGTGGCTGCAAAATTGAATGATAATTTTTTATTGGGGATAGTTAGCAATTGTTTACTACCAAATGAGAAGGATATTTTGAGGAAGGTTCTGCAAAACATGTTTTTGGTACTGCTTGGGTTTTTTTCCATGCGTGATACACCTCAGGGGAAAAAATAATATTCCTAATGTTTGTGGCTGGCACAACTCTGGGAGATGCTAAGCACACCAAGAGTGAAGGCTAGAGTTTACAATATTCCTGAAGTATTGGTTTCAGAGTTTTTAAACAGTAGATTTGATTCAGTAAAGACAGTGGCAAAATACTACACATGGGTAAGACTGATGAAATATAGAAGACAAGCTGGAGAACACGCTGGACAGTATAGGAGGTGATGGTAGTCAGGAAACATTATAGCTAATGATGTCAGGCTGTTGTGAAAAGGGCAAATGTTAAAACATAATGTAGCACTGGGAGTGCTGTTGGAGGCACCTGAAGTAATCCTCCCCCTTTGCATGGTGTTAACAAGAGCTTAAATTATGCTGTGTCCAGCTGATCTCTGCGCTTTATGAAAGACAAGGACAAAGTGAAAGCAGCCCAGGGAAAAGCAACTGTAGCCTATGTGACATGTAGAAGGACTGAAGGACTCAGGCTAACCAAGAGAAAAGCAATGGAAGACATTATAACAATGTACAACTATCTAAAATGCTGCTGCAAGGAAGAAAGGAGTAAAATGCAGTAAGAAATAACAGGCCTAAACTGTGGTATAGTAAATGCAGCTTAAGACAACAGGGATGGACAGAGAAACACTGTCATAGTCACTAGTACATAGTAGCTGATGGCTTGGTAGAATCTTCATCTGTGGCAATTGTTAAGGACAAGCCAAACATCCATGAGGAACTGCATACATAGTCCTTAGACTCAGCTTTCCTCCTTTTATTTATTTTACCCAGCAGTTGGAATTCTAGGCTGCTGCAGGCTTGGTTGTTCAGACTCCTTGGAGCTCATGGAAGGTTTTCCTGTGCTAATTTCATCTGTACAGGACAAGACACTGAGAAGAAAACTTGAAGACTATATGTTGTCAGAAATTGTCGAGGAATGGATACTCAGAACTGTCTTGGTAAGAGAGATGATGACAAGAAGCCCAGGTACAGGGGTGAGATCTGGAAGTAACTGCGCAAAACTTTTGCTCAGGCTGAAGACTGAACTCCATGCCAGGCCAGGTATCTCTGTTGAAACCCTAATTAAACTTGGTCCAGATTTGTATTTATATGAGGATTAAAGGACAAGACAAGAGTCAACACAACTAGGTGGACTGTGGTAATGAAAAATGCGCAGATTTGCATGGTGCTTTATACTTACCTCTACTACTTGATAGTATCTAAAGAGAAGCAGTACTTACAGATTATGAGAATGTTTGGGTTTTTATCTAAGCAATGCTATGTCAAAGGCTTACCCAGCCAAAGCATATATTTCAGCAAGGTATCTCACTCTCTCCTTCTCCAGAAATAACCACTTGATATTTATGAAGACAGATCACTTTGTTCCTATTGCTAAACTGTGGGTGTCTGCCAAATGCATGAAATGTGTGCCAGAGTAACTTAACCAGACACTACACTATGCACTTCAAACAGCTCACTGCTCTACTAGAGCAGAGTTCAAAGAGTTCACAGAGGCTGAGAGTGTGAGCAGAACAAAAGGACGAATCTACAAGAAAAATGATATAAAACCCAAGGATACACAAATCTGTGTGTGTTCTTACAACTGCTCTTTGAGAAATGACCAAAGGAAGCTATGCCTCTCCAAAGCTAAATCTTTGTGAGGCTGCATCCAACCAACATACACTGGACTTTAGGACTGCAACTAGAGTTGCAAGACACATTGATGATAATCTTTCAAATACTCTTAACTGGCCTTTTTCCACTCTACAGTTCCTCCTTTTCCTTCTTTTTTTTTGCCTAAACTCATGCTCTGTCTCCATTTTGCTCTTCCTGCCTTTGTCCTTTCTTTACCCTTCCTCCTTCAGATTCCCACCTGCTTTATGGCTCTTCATGTGCTTTGTGTTCCAGTTAGGAGTTGTCCCTCTGTCTGCCCTACCACTGCACTCTGCCTCTCTTTCACTGTAGTTCTTCCATCTTCATCCCTCACCCTCTGCAGTAGGACTGTGTATCTTTAGCAACAGGATTGCTCCTCTTGGGCTTCCTAACAAGTCTTTGTTCCCTCTGCAGCAGCTTTTCTGGATGCTGTACCTGGAAAGGACTCATCAATGACACAGGATTAGCGTGGTTTATACTGACCTGTACATGAAAATGCATCACACTTCCTATACTATTTAATTCCACATTCTGCTGGCTTTGCACTGCCTCCATAGTGTCACATTTCAATAAACTACAAACTCCTTGCATAGCTGGGACATTGAAGAGCATTGATCTACACTGTTGCTGCAATAGAAGCTGGCTGTTCATTCCAGAGCAACCAGTTGATATCAGGGGAGTTGCAGATCTCCTGAGTTTCCTCTTTCCCAAGTGTCCAAGAAGTTGGTGTATGTGTGTGAAGAACAGGCCAGGTACCTGGTGGCAAAGGGTTTCTGCTGCCAGTCTCTAGCTGGGGGGCATGCCCACCCTTGGGGGTCCCATGAGCACATGGGGCAAAAATCTGTGAGAAAACCAAGGTTGTAAAATAAATCAGTTTCTAGTTCAGTTCTAAGTCCTGCCTCTGCAGAAAGTTCTTTCACTATGCAGGAGAGTAATGGCAAAAGGATTTTTGACCATAGCCCACTGAGTTCAGAAGTGCAGCACCAAGTTACCTTCTTCCTTGTTACTATGCAAAGAAATGCTCTAAGAAACTGAAAGATTCAGAAAAAAAAAAAAAAAAAACCCAACCCTGCAGCAGTTTACACCTGTTGTATGTCAGGAGTCTTCTCCATAACTGAAACGGTCAGAAACACTGCATACATTTCTTCCAAAATGTTTAAAAAATGTTAAGACCAGAAATTATAATTTCTAAATCATTACATTCACATTTTGAAGAACATTGGTGGAAATGTCTTACAGCTAAAAATGTAGCCATCCAAATTTCTTCTGAACTTGTATGACCTCTTGGTATCTGTGGCAGTACACACACACAAAGGAACATAATTTGAAATGACCGGGTCAGGTCCTGAATTTGTGCACACATTAAAGTGATCGGAGGGCTTAATATCTTTTTTTTTCCTAAGGAAAACTGTTACCATGTGCTGACTCTGAGTCACAGTCATCTTTGCTCCCTCCCAAAGTGTGTCAAAAGATTCTCTAACGCTGAAAGTTGCTAAGTGAAACACTCACCACACAGAAAGTGTCAATATTAAAGTACCCCTTGATCCTTGGATTTAGCCTAGTACTGCCATCTCACGTCAATTCCTTTTCCCTTCCGTTTCTTCTCACTCCTGCCCACCTCCTGCTCTAGCTGTTTTAAACAATTCTCCTACTGGTTGTCTTCTCCTGTGCTACCTGACCTTTTCATCTCACCTTCTAGCCCTGCCTGTAAGCCTCACAGGGTTTTTTTATTTCTCTGCATTCAGCACAACTTGTATTTTCCCAATCTGTGCTGCCAGGACTCCAGCTAGGGCATCACTTCTTCCCTGGTGAGTACTCTACCAGACAGAAATGCATGAAAAGTCCTGCTCTGCCCCTACAGTGACAGCCTGGACAATACATGGCTGGGTTACAGGTTTACACATTTTGATGCTGCTTATAGTCTAAGAAGAACAAGAGGAACTGCTCTGCATGGGCAGACTCTAAAGATGTTAGCTGACAAACTTTATGTTTGAACAGATACAAATGCATTTCTCAGAAACCACCCTGCCAAGTTTAAATTGCTTTTCCGAAGAACAGCCAGAGACACATCTCTACATTTCAGTAACCTTAGCCCAGGCCAAGACTAAAAACATGAATGCTCTAATGATTCTCTTTTTTAAAAAAAAAAAGTTCTAAAGAGAACCAGCCAACCAGCCAAACACAAAGAACTCAACGGCATAATGTAAATACAATGTTTGCGGGTTTTTTCCCCCCTCTCCTTCATTGTTTACAGGAGCATCAAAAGCTTGATGATTTGTGCCAGAGATGTGATTGAGTCACTGAAAGGTTTGCTTAGAACAATAGAGTTCAGAGGTCTTTAGCTGTGCATCTCAAGCAGGAGACCAAGCCAATGTGACCCAACCGCTTTGAGTAGCCTAGCTAGCTTATTCAGAGCTCTCCTTGGCCTTCTTGCCCCATTCCAAATGATGATATGAAGGTCCAGCTCAAGGGGATTTGGCTTTCTAAGAAGGCTGCCCAGCCCATCTTTACCAGTACTTCAAAGTACTGCAGGTTGTCATTGTGCCCCAGCACAGTCCAGCCTGGAACAGATCTGTTCCTCAGCATCTCTGACAGACAAACCCTCCTTCTCTAGTAGACAACACATCTCTGCTGACAATCTTGATATGTTTTATCTTCCTGCATGGAAAATGTTGGACTAAATTGGTGACCTCTAACACAGCTATAAGCAAGAAATGATCCTATATATGGCAAAGGTTGACTACGGGTGTTGCTACTCTATTACATTAGGAGTAATTAGGAAGTAGTAGCTTAAAACTTCCTTCAAATGTGACTTTGCATTATTATTGCAGGTCACATTTTGATGGCACACAATAATGGCACACAAATGAGTCTGCATCAGATAGAAACACACTGTTAACAGGCATGTTGTCTCAAAAAGAAGTGACAAAAGATTAAAGTCTTACGTGACCTCTGCAGAAATTCTTCCGGTCCAAGAGATCAAAGGAAAAGTTATGTGGGTACACTTTGAGCTGGGTAGGTTTCTGTAATATCAGCCCTTTTCCCAATGGGAAAGGAATGTAAAGACAGGACTATTTGTGCTAACAACTAGGAAGGCAGTCAGATAGTATTCTATACCGAGAGCATCATTAGGAAGGTATTTAATAATGCTAAAAGCGACTGCGAGGAGTCAAACTCTATGCCAGCACAGGGTACATGAATATTTTACACTTCTCTGGCGAAGAGATATTTCTGTTGAATATTCATACATTAATTTGAGAAACCTAGGTAAAAAATAGCAATGAATCTAGTATGTTCAATGAAGAGGAGAGTTTAGACAGTAGCATTACTGAAACTCACTGGAATGAATCTCAAAAAGTTAAAACTCACTGATTCGGGAGCAAAGAAGAGATGAAAGAGGCAAAGCAAATGGCCAGCCATGGTGAGGGATATTGCTACCGGATCTAGAGTTACTGGGAAGTCCAAACACCGGAGAGAAGATGCAAATGCATTTCTGTGCAGCTGGTAAAAACCAAAAGGAATCTGGTTGGGGTCTACTGCAAAACATCGAGGTGAAATAAAACAGAATAGGTATTGTTACTTGTCAAATACCTGGATGTTGTGTATTGGAAGATTAATGATGGAGGTTTCATGAGGTTTCAAATGTCTTTAGTTATTGACACTTAATGATGATGATTCTTTAAGACAAAAGGATAAAATAGCTATTTCTATGGGGAAGAAACAATCTTTGGATCGAATCCAGTAATTATATGGTGTGCACTATTAGAAAGGAGTGTACCATTTAGAAGTATAAAGATATACTTCAAAGTTAATCTAACCTCTCTGTTTATCCATTTTGTGTTTCAAAAAATAATGACTGAAACTCCTTATGAAGCAGTACAAAATATCTCTACCACGAGAAGATTCATTATTAAATTACTTACTCTTTTGGGTCCTGCATCCACCTGCATTTTTCTGGTGGCCTGAGCTGCTTTTCTTATGGGTCACAAGCAGGCACACCTACATGAAAAATTGACCAGCACATCCAGGTAAATGCTGCATCCTCCTCTCCAACCAGGCAGTACAGGTGGGCTTAAAAAGGAACTACACAAGCCACATTCTGCAGAGCCTGGGGAGAGGAACAACCTTTTTATTTCTCCCCACAACTTGGGTTTAGAGAGGGAGGAAATGGCCAAGGAAGTGTAAAACACTTAAAACTTAATGGGGGGGGACACACACCTTATTTTCAAATGCTGCTGGTTCCCTGCTATTTTGCCATGACAGGCTGCTTTCCCTGATCTTTTTAGAAAGACGTCGGTTTGTAGAAAACCAAGTACAGGCACAACAAATGGGTGCTCTGCAACCAAAGGGCTCTGGGGAACTCGATGTGTTTGAAGGAGCTTAACACCTGTCAGGTTCACCCCAGTGCACTCCAGAAATGAAAACAGTAAATATTTTCTTTAAACTTACTAGCAGAGTAAAATATTATGGTTTTGATTGGAAACAAAGTTGCAAGAGAAGAAAATAAACAACTACATGTAACTGTCGGTGGTACCTGAAACTGAAATGCCTCTTTAAATTGCAGGTGCCTCCGCTGCTACAGGCAGCAGGATGGGGATGCAAATGCTGCACTCTGTCTTTTACACCAGTATCTTCAGGATTAGCTTTTTAAGTCAGTGAGAGAAGTCCTCCCCACTGCCACTGTGCATGCTGCCATCTCCTCTGTCCCTTTGCCGCTCTTTCTTTCTTCTAAGAGGAATGCAGAACTGAGGTTTATATGGAAATTGGTTGTGATGGCTTCCTCTCATCATCTTGCATTTGTTTCCCACCTTTGGTTTCTGAAGCTGGGTTGCAAAATGGAAATACAGGAAATGCTTTCATGTGGGCACAAAAGACAGGGCAAACTGGAACCTAGGCAGAATCAAGGAAGACACCAAAGCTCTGGGGTGCAAGTGAAAAGTGTTGGTGTCCATGTTATCTCTTCTTCCATTTTTCCAGTTAGAGGAAAGGGAACAACCAGAAATAAATGTATGATGTAAATCAACTTCCAACCTTGCAGATGGTGCTGTTGTGAGGATTTGGGGTTTTATGTCAATGGAACATACTTCAATAACTATAGCCTGTTAGGGAGGGAAGAGTTCTATCTGTCTAGAAGAGGCAAGGGAATCTTTGGCAGTAGGCTGACCAACCTGGTAAGGTGAGCTTTAAATTGAAGAACTTAGGGGATGGGGTCCAAAGTGGCAACATTCACATCATTGCAACCAACTGGGGAATAAGTTGGACCAACCAGATTGGCACCAAATGTACCTTAGTTGCCTCCAAAGATGAAGCTCATCTGACCACCTCATGTGCATGTTTACCAATACATAGATCCTGGAGAACAAACAGGAAGAACTGGAGCTCCATGCCCAGTCAGAAAGTTTTGATATCATAGGATTAATTAAAATGTGGTGAACATCTCTCATGACTGGAGGATTGCGACAGATGGCTACAGGCTGTTTCACAAAGAAAGATGAGGAATAAGAAGAGTTATGTTCTATGCTAATGAGCACACTGAATGTATAGAAGCCAGCTATGGCAATTGTGGAAGCCCTAATGCCTCTGGGTCAAGATCAGAAGGGCTGTCTCCAAAGGGAATCTTGAAGTAGACAACTTCTATCAACCTCCAAATCAAGTCAATAAGGCCAACAAAGCAATATTTGGGTCACTCGAGCAAACTCTGGGTAAACAGAACCTGCTTCTTGTGAGTGACTTCAACTACCCTGGCATTTGCTGGAAGAAAATACAGCAGCTCACATGTCATCCACCAAGTTCCTGGGATTGTAGAGGACTGCTTCCTTGTACAAATGTTAGAAGTGCCAATCAGGAATGAGGTACTGCTGGACTTGTTACTCACAAACCAAGAAAACCTGCTTTGTAGTGATAGCCTTGGCTACACGATCACAAAATTGCAGTCTGGGATCCTGCTGAGCACGCCAATGGCTAGTACTAAGACAAAGGCTTTAGATTTTAGAAGAGTGAACTTCAACTCACCCAGAGTTCAGTTGGGAGGAATTCCATGAGAAGCTTCCATGGAAGCTAAAGGAGCTAGCAAACACTGGGAATTTTTCAAGAATGTTCTTCTGGAAGCACAAAAACAGTTCACCCCCTTCAAAGGTAAGGGAAGTAGGCAGAGCAAGAGACCCCTGTTGCCTAATTGTGAACGTCTGAGTCTGCTCAAAACCAAAAGGGAATCGTATCAGAGATTGAAAAGCAGATGAGTACCTTGAGAACTACAAGGGCATTGTCAGGGTGTGCAGAGATTCAATAAATAGCTCCTTTTCAAACTGGCAGCTTGTCACAAGTGGGGTCCCCCAAGGATCATTATAGGGGCCAACACTTTAATATCTTCATTAATCATCTAGACTATGCAATCAAATGTAACCTGATGAAGTTTGTGGATGACACCAAACTGAGTGGGGAAGCAGACACTTTGGAAAGGAGAGCAACCCTGCAGGAAGACCTGGATAGGATGGAAGAGTGGGCTATCAAGAACTTTATGAAGTTCATCAAGGACAAGTGTTGGGTCTTGCTCCTAGGAAAACATAATAGAGGAGTGCAGTGCAGGCTGGGATCCACCTGGCTGGAAAGCAGGTGTGTGGAGTGGACAAGAAGCTCAGTGTGAATGAATGATGTGCTGCAGCAGAAAAGAAAGTCAATAGGATGCTGGGCTGCAACAAGGCCATCACTAGCAGAGATAAGGAAGATGTTACTCTGCTCTACTCAGTGCTTGTCAGGCCACACCTGGAAGACTGTGTTCAGTTTTGGTCCCTGCTATGCAAAAAAATGATGTGGAGAGCCTGGACAGGGTCCAGAGAAGGGCCACAACGATGATGAAAGGCTATATGAGGAAAGACTGAGGGAACTAGGTTTGATCAGCTTTGAGAAAAGAAGGCTTAGGGGGACATCTTGTCACCATGTTCCATTATTTAAAGGATGTCTACAAAGAAGATGGGGACTCTCTTTTTATAAGGAGTCACATGGAAAAGATGAGGGGTAACGGGTGCAAGTTACTCCCAGGGAGAATCCAATTGGACACGTGGAAATTTTTTCACAATAAGAATAATCAGCCACTGGAATAATTTCCCTGGGAAAGTGGTGGAATCCCCAACACTGGACACTTTTAAGATTTGGCTGGGTGGGGCACTGGCCATCTTGTCTAGACAATGCTTTTGCCAAGAAAGTTTGGACCAGATGACTGATCCTTGAGGTCCTTCCAACCTGGTATTCTGTGATTCAAGACAGGCTTCTCTTTGCCACCTGAGGACTTCAGCTGGCATTCTCACTGTATTCCTCAAGTAGCACAGCCCCTCTAGCAGGAAAGGCTGCATTAAAACTACATTGCAAAGGAAAATACTTTGAAAAGTCATTTATCACAAGAAATATTCCTGTACATGCGTCTTATGCCACACATCATTTTCAACTCCTAGACAGTTTTTCTCAAGATTGCATACACAGATGGCAGACTTGGCTTTCAGTGCTTTTCTCACTTCCTCCTTTTCTCTGCCTTCCCACCCAACTAATTTTGGAGGCCCTACCATCACAGACCCACCCTTACGAAGTGAAGAAGCTATGACCTTACCTAAGTAAGGTAGATAAATTCAGATTTTTATAGGATGTTTGCCTTAACATCCAAATAGATGCATTTAATAATCCAAATAGAGCATTTGGATTTGATTCACACCATGCCACTGTAATGAAGTGTACATTGAGAGATGAAGAGCTGGCTAACCAAGGGTAGAGGAGAGCAGACAAAGAGGCAGTGGGTCAGATTGGGATTTCCTCCCTCCCCTTTCTTCCCCTCAGCAGCAGCAGTCTGCCTTTAGCCCTTCATCAAAGCCTTGGGGAATGCACCATCTTGCGCTTGCCACGAAGAGAGAGGCTGCTGCCTAGTGGTGGCAGAGAAAGATGGAGAGCGCACTGCTGGCACAGCTCGCTACAGCCCACTGGACTTGGACTGCTGCTCCTGGGCCAAGGTGGGAAGGGGGAAAAGTCTCCTGGCTCCATCCACCTCCCTCCTGCATCCCCTCGGGCAGCAGATCTTGGTACCAATACAATCTGTGCTAGGGGAGAGCTGGCTCATAAGCCAGCAGTTGGTACTCAGGTGACCATCTCCCTTCTCTTTCAGCAGTGGGCTATATGGGAACGCACTACCTTCCAGACAGGGCTCACCGGGCTCCACCGAGCGAGCAGAGAGGCCTCACAAGGTCCTGTCACTAAGGCATCAGCAATAACCCAGGGAGTTTCCAGAAGAGGCTCAGAGAGGTCCTTAGAGCACTGCAGTATACTTACTCCTCAAAGACGTGACAGTAAGCACCAAATTACAGAGAACGCTGGCATAGGGCACAAATTCTGGACAAGAGGTTAACATCAGTGTAGGCAGAACAGCATTAGCGAGCACTAGCCCATACAGATAGAAAAGTTACTTTTAAAGAAATGCAGCCACACAAACACAAGCCATTCCTAAGCAGTGGTGGATTGTAACCTTGGTTACAATCGTGGTTACACCACCTCCAGGGTGCTCAAAGTAGCCTGGAAACAGGGCTTCCTGGTGTGACTTCAAAACAAAAACCACTCTTCCAATCTGTAAGCATGTGAGTAGCATATGGGAACAGGAAGGTGATGTTGTCTCTAGATAAGCTACTACAACTCTGGTATTGTATTCTACATCCAACACTGATGCCTTCGTTTTAAAATGGATGTCAGAAAACAGGAAAAAAGCCACAGAAATTACCTGAGTGCTGAGAGGGGGGAAAGCCTTGCATCAAGGGCCTTCAGCTGTGGTTCAGTGACATGATAAATCTGGTTTAGGGTACTTCAAATAAAAAATGTTGCAGCTACTTGACACCATGCGCAAAAGCAGGGCAAATTAATTTTGCTGGTTTAAACCTGTTCCTAAATTTACAAAAAGGTAACTTTATCCTGACCAACTTCATGCTGGATGAAGTATCATGTGTCTGCACCACTCTCTGTGTCAGATCAAGTAATGTCTGTTCCCTTGTAGCTGGCACAAATCCACCATAAAAACATAAATCCAGCATAAACACCATATCATATGCAGTAGCTAATTCATCAGAAATATGATCATATGCTTCTATATTATCTGGATAACACTGGTGCAGCTCTGCTGGATGTCAACTGACAGTTCTGTACAAGCAAACTGAAATACGATCTGATTTCTGTGTAAGTGATACCATGGTAAGAAAATACTAAAGGATACTAAGGAAGACTTTAAATTAGCACAGAGAGAGAAACAGCAAACACCGCTGGGAAGAAATCGAGGCTCGTAAAATTCAAGGAAGACACTTTAAACATGTTTAAGTGACAGCAAAAGAGTTCAGAAGACTGCCCCACCAAAGAAAACGGTGCATTCTTCAAAGGAAATGATGGATCCTCCCATCTTCTGGGGTCTTCAGATCAAGACTTGATGTTACTTCAAAATACACACTTCAGTCAAACACAAGCTACTGGGGCAGCACAGCTGGTTGTAACACACAGGAGGGCAGAAAAGCTAGCATAGCAGTCCTACAAAAATCTATGTTCCTCCATTATGGACTATATTGCCCTTCTGAGCACACCTCTAATCAAATGCACCTTCTGCATCCACGTTTGGTGCAACAGAGGACAGAAAATTAGGAATGATAAAGTTTCCCTGTGGAGAGAAAGAAGTCACTAAATTATGCAACAACATTCAAAGAAACTTCTCCGTTTCATCTGGGCATAAAGGAATGTTCTAATACAGATGTCAGATGATCAGTACTAAAAGTAGGAGTAGATTAACAAAATGTAATTAAGAGTGGAACAGCTTTATTCATGTAAAAATTTTAGGGTTAGAAAAAGTGCAGTAGGGTACATCCACATAAAGTAAATGTCATTTTATTATCGATCAATTGTATGTTTTACTCATTATACTTGCATCCAAATTTAATCACTAAAGTATTTTAAACTGTTGCTAGATTACTTCTATTAAAGTTAGTAAAATGAAAAGATAGCAAGATAAAGTCTGGCTGTTATATCAATGTACTGAGCCTCTTTTCAAATAGCACATGCAGATGAAATGTCCCAACCCACTGTAACCAGTACCCCCTGCTCCTAATCCCTTACAATATGGTTAGAATAACCAATGCCATTTTATAAGGCAAACAGCCATAATACGTAAGCACGCTGATCACGTATCACCACCACGCCCCACCCCCCCTTTCTACCCCTTTTCAACATTGTGATAAGACCATTTGCCCGCCAGCATGGTTGCCAGGATGTGCTGTCACCCCTTATGGAACAGGGAACCATAACAGCACAGGAGATACCGCTTATAAAACCCAGAAGCTGCAAGTGGGCTTAGAGAGGAGCTGCTGCTGGACTGCCAACACTGGGACTCCCCAGTGGTCAGGGATGCCTCCACCGTCACCATCTTCCTCTGAGGACTGAGTGAGTAATTCATGTTCTTTTATGTGAAGTCTGAGTCTAGATTACAATTATCATGTCACATGCTGATCATTAAGAATCTGACCTGATCTGCAGAGGGTCCAGATGACTAAAAAGTCTAAGTAAATAAAAATATAGATAGTATATGCAAATTATTAGAAATTCTGTAAAGGCTACTTCAAGCTATGCTAATTGCTAAAAGTGTCTTGCAGCAGTAAGCTATTCTATCTTCTAAACATTGTAGATATCAATAAACTATACTGATTGTTAAAAATTTTATGTAATAATAAAGCTCTAATTATAACCACAACCCTGCAGGCAATGGTCACTCTCCCAAGGATACATCAAAGAACCTGCCTGTCCCTGTGGAGTCAGGTGACATCCAGAAAAACTCCTAACTAACTTGCAATTCTTGTTGCTCTTTTACATTACAACAATTCACTAGTATTTAATACAACATTTTAAGTATTAATTGATTCAGTAAAATCTCAGAATGGCTTGCATAAGAAGCTGCACACTGTAAGAATAATAACGGAGCAAGATGCAGTATTAGAAACAAAAGCATTTGTTATACAGATTTGGTTAAAAATAGGGCTTTTATTTTTATAAGCGAAAATGTACACTCTACCCACAGGTTAGAAGACCCCCAAATTATTTGAAAAAGAGATGTACAGAAACACAGTGCTGCCTAAGTCCAGTAGTAAGGCTGAAAAAGCCACTGACTTGAAATACATATGCATAGTGGTAGGGTAACATTTCTTTCGGTTGCCTAGTGATGCTCATTGATTTCTGAAATGATGAATTCATCATTCTTGAGAATAGCAGAATGCATCAACTTATATTTAGTGTAACTACCTGCAATACCTCTAGCTTTCTTAGAGCCAAACGGGTTATAGGCAGTGTCCTCCAGCTGACTTAGTGCAGCAAAGACAACATTAGTGATAACAAGTATATCTCTAATATAGTGTTTTAGCACTTCAGTCTGTTCTCTGATTTATCTACAACAGCCCAGACTTTCCATCCCTAAACTGTCTGTAGCGATACTCTAATTGGTTTTCCAACGTATTTTGGTTGAATTGCAAATAATTTCTGACCAATTATTATATGAATGTTTTCTATTTCTAGAGAGCAAACTTAAAAAAAAAAACCAAAAACAAAACACGAAAAACCAGGAATTGGGCTTGAAAATGGCAAACCAAGTCAGAACAGGCTTTGCTTCTGAAACTACATAGCTCTTTATAATGTAAGGAAGGGCATAACATGGGTCACGTGCACTTGCCATTTGAAAAACCCTTTTTCTTTTTTCCATGAACATGGAACCAAAAAGTGAAATTCTGATGAAAGAACTCAACAGAAAATGGAAGCAAAGCAGAATATAAAACACGCTCAGCTAAATATGTCCGGAGATCGGTTCTGGTGACAGCCTCCAGACCATGTCCCACTGACTGCAGAACCAGGTGACAGACGTACAGCTATGTCACTTCAAAGTTATCACCAACAGTGGGTCAAACCCCTACTCCTGGTTAGTGGAGGACTAGTTAAAGTTACGGCACTCACTAACATCTGAGATGATGAAGTTTCTAAAAAGAAGAACAAAGAGAGGAGTTGGTACTCGGGTAGCGAAGCGGGGGGTGGCACACCGGGGGCAAAGCCGCGGCTTTCGTGTTGCGGCACGGGAAGCCCCGCACGCACTCGGTTACTCGGTTTCTCCCCGTGCCAGCTGCACGGTTCCTTCAGTCCCGGCTCTCGCTGCCGTAGCGGTGCTGCGTCGTCGGGGCCGTCCTCACGCCCGTCCCCGCGGCTTGCCTGGGCCGGCGCTTCTCCTGCGCCCGATACGCGCTCCGCCTGCTTCTTTACGTCATGTTTGGTTTAGTTTCACCCAAACCTTCGCGCCAGCAAAGCAAGAAACCTCCTTTTCTTTTCTTTTCTCTTTCTTTTTAAGCTACCTATCCGAAGCGCACATCCTCTCCCCCGCTTCAAGAGCCCGAGTACCACCACACCTGCCCCTTCCCCGGCGGCCGAGACAGAGGAAGAGACGCCGACCCGACCGGCCCTAGGTTCCGAGCAAAGCCCGGGGGCGCGTCTCAACCGCTGAGGCGCCCTCCCGTCGACGATCGTCATCACAGGGACCGCGTCTCGCACGGAACGCGGAGCGATGCTGCGCGCAAGACCTGCCCCAGCCCTACCGCCCACTCGGCCCCGGCTGCACCCATTCCCGCACCTTCCCTCGGCTTATTTTTAACTATTGATTACTTCTCCCGTTTTCCGAGGAGAGGCCGCGGCTCTTCGCTGCCGCCGCTCGCCCCCGGGAGCGCCGTGGGCCGGTGGCGGGGCAGAGGGAGCCGCGGGAGCCCTGCCCGCCGGCGGTACCTGTAGAAGTAGTGCCAGCAGAAGAGGCAGCAGAGGAGGCGGCAGCCGAGCGGTTCGAGGCGGGGTGGGCTGCGCAGCGCCAGCAGCAGCGCGGGCACCAGGAAGGAGGGCAGCTCCTGCAGGAACCAGGCGCAGCGTGCTGGCAGCCGACCCCGCGGCCGGCACAGCCGCTCCTCGTGCTTCCCGTAGCGGGACGGCACCCGGAGATACAGCGAGAGCTGTAGCAGCGCCAGGGCGCCCAGCAGCGAGCTGAGCGCCAGCACCAGGCTGGGGAAGCACTGCATCGCTCGGGGGGCGGGCGAGGGCGCCGGGCAGCGCGGGGAAACCGAGGCAAACGGCCCTCCTCGGCTAGCGCCGGCCCCGGCCTTATTAGAGCCGAGGCGGTCACCCCGCCC
>VXBZ01007027.1:167081-234686 GCA_013399135.1 Heliornis fulica | reverse complement strand
CTTGCCGGCGCGGGCGAGGCGCCCCAGCCCGCCCCGTGGAGAGCTGCCCCCCGCGGCCCCCCGCTCCGGCCCCTCCCTCGGCCGGCCCGACCCGGCCCTGTCCGACCCCGCGGCCCGGTCGCGGCCCCACCGAGGGTGACGGCGGTTGGCGGGCGGCGCGAGGGCGGTCGCTGAGGGGCGGGGGCGGCGAGTCGGCACCGCNGGTGTGGTGTGGGTGTGCGATTCCCGGCAGGAGGCAGCTGCTCCCGCTAGAATGGGAGCGGCGGCGCTTCCTTCCCTCTGCCCCAGGGAGGTGTCGCAAGGCTCGCATCTACGCGGCCTGGCGGCCCCGCTCGGGGTCGCTGCGAGACTTGCGGGTCGCCCGGCACGAGCCCCGCCACAAATCGTGAGGCCGTCACTGAGCCAGCAGGGCTGCGGCTCCCCTAAGGGCCCGGTGTGGGTGATGCACTGGCCGGGCGGCTCCACTCGCCTGCAGGTGGAGAGCAAAGGCAGAGAGGTGCTGAGGGCTACGTGACAATTAACAAATGTAGGCGCCCCGGTGGGACTAGAGAAACCTAGTCCAAAATCTACGAGACTGTCAACTCCGGCTCCTGCCTGACATAACCAGGGCATGCCGAGGCTTTTTAAGTGGCCCAAGTTTTAGTGAAGATGGTCCTGATGCAAGTCGTTGCTTTGCGGTGTGCTCAGAGGCCTTTCGGTCACAACTGTGTGGAGCAGTCTTGGCAACAGCTGGCCTAAAACTGCAGCCCAGGAAAAGTAGCCTTTCCTTTGGCCGTTTCCTCAGGGAGCTTCATTTGGTTGTCAGGGCATGGAATTTACTGCGGGAGGGCTAACAGAACATTAAATTCTGTGTTTTTGAATAAATCACGAAAACATGTAGACATGGAGTTCCATGTCTACATATTTTTTTAATACCTCCAGGGATGGTGACTCCACCACCTCTCTGGGCATCCCATTCCAATGCCTGATGACTCAGACAAGTAATTTTTTCTCATATCCAGCACTGTGCCAGGTATGCTAGCCATAAACCAGCGTATTCCATATAGCCATAAAACACCATACTCCAAGGTGATTGGAGACTAGTGGCATAGGCACCTGTGTTTGAGAACTGCTTACGGGCTGTGAACCATCAAAGGAGGAAGATGGTTGTTTCATGAAGCAAATCAAAGCTCAGTAGTTAGCAGGGGATGATTGTGGGAATCACTTAGAAAGCATGCTTAGCATTCAAACTAAAACCACAAATGAGGCACAATATGAGAACTGGACGGGGCTGTGATCTCAAACACAGTACTGGAGCTTCCCACTACGACTCTGCTCATCATCCTGGTTGGTTGGATTCAAGCTGAAGGGAAAGACAAGTGAGATGGGATTTCTTCCAAAATTTAAAAAGTGAACAAGTCATACAGAAACTATTTCCAGTCCATAGAGAGAAGGGAACACTTTTAAGGTGAGATTCATCCAAAGAGGTAATAAACCAGATAAATGAATCATAACATAGAAAAGCCTGTTTCTCTCCATTGGCTCTAAAAGATGGCTAGTCAGAGATGTTAAGAGAACTGAATCCCATTTTTCCTCTGTAAGTTAGAGTTCTGAAGTAATTTCTGTGGACAGGCACTCCTCTAAGTTAAGTGTCACAGCATTTATGTTCATTATTGGAAACAAAGACTGCATGATTACTCCATCATGTTCAAATGCTGGATAAATCTTCCCCTGAGAGCTTCTTCTTGCTTAAGTACCACATCAGGGATGGCAGTGAGAAAGGTGAAAGCAGTGCCACAGAAGCATTCTTCATATACATCAGTGGGGTTTGGGAAGGCATCAAGGTACAGTGCTAGCAGAGTGGTTTGCATAAGGTCATCAAAACTTCAAGACAAACTTTATTTTCCTGTGGGTGCATTTGGGGGTGTTCATTTCACCAACCCAAAGGAGCACCAGGCAGTAATAATCTTGCCCTGAAATTATCTCAAGTCAGCACGATTAAGCTACAAAACACAGATCATTTAATTCCAATTTCCTCCAGTAAATTACAGATGCTGAATGCTTTTTTATGTCTCAACCGTAATAATTCAGTGGGAGTATTTGTTGGAAAAAATATTGCAAGATTTAAGTGTTTGCAGTCCTGCTGAATTTGAAAAGATAGGGAGAAAACGTATTTTAAAAAACAGTTTGCATATCTGATAAAACTTCAGAACCCTTCATTCTCTTATTTTATCTTTGAAGAGAAAAATCGAGGAATTGAATTGTACAAAATGTGCAGGAGGTACATGGTGAGGTATAAATTTATTAAAAAGGAATCACCTGGAAAAGAATCGTGGGTAATTTCTAAAGCTACAAGTCTGTGGTTTTAAGGAGTTTTGCAGAAGAAGATTATAGATGAAATCAAGGTGTTTTTTTACTACTGCAGGTCTCTTCCCTGAGTTCAGAAGGTAGCCAAGAATCTATGGGCCACTGCAGAATCCCAGAATGTCTGGAGTGTCACATTCCCAAATCACAGCCTCACTTCTGACATGCCTGTGCCTCCTCTGATCCCATGGTGTATGTCTCTGCTCTGGGTGAGAATGGAATGGCTCTGGTTGCCTTTCTGAGATCTGGAGAAGTTTCTTACCTGAGAGAGTTCCTGTAAACCAGAATCTGAGCACAGTGGAAATAAGAAGTGGTCTGTCACTGTTACCAAAAGGACCTGGAGCTTGGGCATAGAGAAGTATGTGGTCCTTTCAGTTGCACACATATAATATTTAGGAAGGGCTGCAGGATTAAGTTCTGAATAAGAACACACAGTAAGATGAACGGTTGCTCAAGGTAGCTCCTTAGATCTCCCAGAAGTTATGTGTGCGCTGGTGCAATTTGGAACAAATATCTTTCCAGTGCTGACATGAGTGTAGCTAGACTGAAATTAAGAAACATTGGGAGCCATCAACTACTGATGTTGACACTTTACATCATATGTATCTTGTGCTGAATAAGAAACTGGTCCTTTCCTCATAATTCCTTTTCTATTGCGCTATCCTAATAGAACTTTTAATGCCTCCGAGAGCACAGAGTTAATAATCTGATATAAACATTTCTCTCAGTCACAAGTAGTCTTTTGACACTTAGCAGAAATTGTCATCTACTGACATGAGAAACTGCCTGACTGTCACTTTGCATCATATGTTAGATCCAGCAGGTGAAATTTAAAACATTTTAAAAAAAAATTCTTCTCATTTCCTTCGGACAGAGATGTTGGTGTGCAGAAAGAGTAGAAATTGGACAACATGTGGAGTAAAACTCCATTTCTAACGGCCTGTCCTGTGACTTGTGCGAGGAACTGGAGAAAATCAATTAGAACTACAGAAGTCTGCATTTACTTGGCTTGTGAAACTTCATAAATAAGCTGCAGCTGTTTGTGCTTCTAACACCGGTGGAATTGTGAGAATAGGTTTTGAGGAAGGCAGATTAATCCAATGTGTGAAGAAGGAGGAATAAGCCTCTTGCAAGATTAACTTTAACCTAGTACATGCTGAGTTTTGCAGCAAGTTACTTTTGTGTTCACCTGGTTACTATGACAAACAAAAACTACAAGCAACAGGGAGAGACTTAAGATTTTAAGGCTGTATTTTCTTTTGCTTCAGATTTTCTTGAACAGCATCTATATAAACCTGCCACAAGATCAGAAACTGAACTCCAGTTCACTCCTTCAGCTGATCTTCTTTTATCTAGCAGTGATCTTGCTGTGTTGTCTGGTTTTCATACTCTGAATCCTGAGAACACAGTTCTTGCAGCAGGGAAGGAAGATACCTTTACACCCACACTGCCCCACCTATTCCAGTTTGCTAGCTCTAGAACATCCTAAGCCGCTGAACCTTACAAGATGAGGAAACACTCAAGTTGTGTGGCTCGTTGAAGCTGAGCCAGAGAATCACAGAACGAAAAGCAGGGGGAGCTTGAGGAGCACAAGAGAATCTTCCTCATCCGGCATTGGGCACCGAGTCCACACAGCACAGAAATGATGTTTCTGTGCTCACCCGAAGCTGGGAAATAGTCATTGCAGTCCCTCCTGGAAAATTAGCTATAAACTCTTGCCATATTTCTCCTGATCCTTGTTATATTATTATTACATTCTTTTCAAAGCTGTCTTGCTCGGCATGTCCTAGACAGGAAGGCCACCTCCTGACAAATTTCGTGTGAACACTCCAAAGCTTGGGGGTGCTAGAGCAGCTCAAAGAAAATATGACTGGGTTTTTGGTGTGGTTAGTTACTTTCTTTTTAGAAACAGTTGAATTGTGACTGATCTTTTCCAAAAACCTTGAGCAGACGCCAAACTTGGAAAACGGCAGGCTATATGGTTAGAGCTGGCAAAGTTATAAACAGCAGAAGATGGGGGCTAACAATGGAAATGACATGCATCACTAATTTTTTTAATTTTTTTTCCACCACCTGCCCTGTATGGAAGTAACAAAAGAGGTAGAGCAGCCCCTGTGCCGTGGTGTTTCCCTGCCTGAATCCCATCAGCAGGGGTTGCCACTGTACCACTGTTGTTGCCTGTCCAGCCTATGACTCAGTTGTGTGGGTGGTCTGAGCCGGCAGTGTGTGTACCCCATGGAAACTCCAGCTATGCTGGATTGCCGGGCAGATATCTTCTGGGAGGTCCTAGGCCCTTTCCTGTTAAAACCAGGACCTGCCTGGCCTGTGCCACAGCTTCCAGCTGATGTAACTGGGTTTCTCCTCCATGGAAATGGAGAGTCCAGGATTTAGACAGGACCTGGACAAAATAGGGCTGGCATCCTTATGCAGAGTTTGTTGGGTAGTAAATTCTGAGGACTTGGATCCTGAAGATTCATATTTATGCCTCAGTTGCCTGTTCAGGATCTGTTTCCAACCATATAAGATAGAGAGGTTTGGGGTTCTGAGCTCTTACAATGGTTAGCAAGTTCAGAATCCTCATGCTAGAAAAATGTAGGAAGCCCATGACAAACCAGGGTAGCCTAAGTCCTTATTCACAGAAGGACAGAATGGACTGCTTGGAATATTTCTGTGTAATGCACGAGACCATCATCATTAATATCTCTATATGATGGCCTGTTGGTGTTATATAGTATCTTGAACTCTCAGAACTGTGATAGCAAAGCAGTATTAGTATTCTGTCTGCCAGTGCTTTGTGGCAAGTCAGCCCCAAATTGGCCCTTGTGGCAAAGAAGGCTGATGGTATCCTGGACTGTATTAGGGCAAGTGTTGCCAACAAGTGGAGGGAGGTGGTCAGCGCCGGTGTGGCCACATCTCCAGTGCTGTGTCCAAGCTTGGGCTCCCCAGTGTCATAAAGAGATGGAGTTACTGGAGAGCATCCAGCAAAGGGCCACTGAGATGATTAAGAAAGTGGAGCACCTGTTCCACCAGGAAAGGCCAAGAGAGCTGGGACTGTTGGGTCTGGAGAAGAAAATAGTCGGGGGAGATCTTGTCAATGCATATAATATCTGAAGGGAGGATGTAAAGAAGATGGAGCCAGGTACTTCCCACTGGAGACCCGTGACAGGACCAGAAGCAATGGGCAAAAACTGAAACACAGGATGCTCCTTTTGACCATCAAGAAAAACTTTTTCATTGCGGGTGAGGATGGCTGAGCACTGGTACAAGTTACTTGGAGAGGTTGTGGTGTTATCTATCCTTGAAGATAAGTATTCAAAAGCTCCCTGGATGCGGTCCTGGGCAACTTGATATAGGTGACCCTGCTTGATGAAGGGGATTGGATCAGATGAGCTCCAGAGGTCCCTTGCACCCTCAACTGTTCTGTGATTCTGTCAACTGTTCTGAGATTCTGTTAAATTCCATGGCAATTTATTTTAAACTGAGGTAGGAAAGCTACCAAGTGAGCCATTTACTATCTGATTGTTGCTAACACATTTATTTTCAATAATTGGATGGGTTCTCTGCCAGAATTACAAGACCTGAATGAGGCTAACATCTTCATGTAATCTCTTGATCCTAACATTTAGGACATTATGACAAACCTTAAAGTAAAAGTTGAAATAAAATTAGGATGATACTGCTGTATCACTGATAGATGTTGTCTAGTTTGGGCAAGTGCATAAACCTCATGTAAATCAGGACTGAAACAGCCATTGGTGAAGCAGCTGGGAAAACTGACATGTGAAATACAATCTCAAAGTATAGCTTGGACTATGACCTGTCCCACTGAGGGGAATGGAACAGGTCATATGGAACAGTGATGATACTCCAGGCAGTTTGCAGATTCTTGGACCTATTTTGCATTCAAGCTGTCTATAGGGAACAGATCCTTGCCAGCACTAACTGCCAAAGCATGCATTATAATCCCAGCTGAGAGTTATTTGGTTTAGACCAAATCTGTGCCAAGGATTATTCTAGCAATTTAACAGTTGCCTGTTAGTGCTATTCATGGTATTGTCCAATCCAGCAGAGTAGATGAGGCCAAAGTTTTCCAGAATGTATTTTTTTATTGAAAGACTAGATTTCTTTACACCAATTTGAAGCTATTAACAGTTTCTAAAACAAATTTGATAGTCACAAAATCAATGTTATTGTTTGTTTTTAAAGAGGTAGGACAACTGACAATTTTGTAAGTCAAATCAGCAGAGTGCAAATAGGGAAACTTCTCCTTGAGCCATATATCTGAGCAAGAAGAGTAATTATGTGTGTCTGTCATTCCAGCCTCAACTTCTGCAAAGCCACTGAGGCTCCATCTGTTGACTCTAGGAACCTGGACATCCTCCCTCCCACCTGGCAGGATAGCTCCTTGCTGATTTTTGGCTTATGTTCTTCACAAAGTATGTAAGATCAGCAGCGTGCTTATTTCTCTAAAGCTATTGTATATAACTGTTTCAAATAAATTTACTTTCCCTTGTTGAGACCAAATGGGATGCCTCATAAGATGAGGCTTTGTTTCCTGACCTCACATGAAACAGAGTGGAGTGCTGTTTTCACTTTCTCAACTCTTTCCACCCTCCTCTGAGTTACTTTGGGTGCTTTTAAATCCATATGGCATTTACAAGTGATAGTGCCAATTACATGGGAGATTTTGTTTCCAAATCTGCCATAGATGTTATTATAAGGAATATTTTCAAAAATGCTGAAATGAGCTATAAAGTTACTCTAGAACTGAAAAAAAATCATACATCGATATTTTAAGATTGTTTCTTAAGATTGAGAGGTGACTTCATGCATGTGAAAGTACCTTCACGGAGGTAAAATACTTGCTGCTACATGACTCTTTTGCTTATCAGAAAAATGTGTAACAAAACCCAGTATCTGGAGTTAAAAAACAGCCAAATTCAAAAAAAAGCTGGAGGTGACTATCACAGAATAAACTTTCAAAGAGAAGCAGCTGATTCTACATTGCTTAATGCTTTCCAAGTAAGACTGGCTGCATTTCCAGAAGGTATATTTCTGGGGAGTATAATTACAGAGTACAATTCATGAGTAGTTGGTTCAGATAAAGTGGCCTCTGTTAGGTACTCAGATAAGGTGAATTAGGTTCTTTCTAGCCTTGAAATATGTGGGTCTTTGAGAAGGTAGAAGAAGCTATTGCTGCATCTATTAAATCCCCTTCTGTTCTGATTGTAAGCTGAGCTTGTGAAGCTGTATTGCTTAGACCAGAAATATTGTTCAATTCTTTGGCTATTTAAGAAGACAGGATACAGCCAAGAAATAAAGTGCTCTCCAGGCTAGTGTGACATGCTAACAATACCCAACCACCTTCACCTGTCTTCTGGAGCATAGATGAGTTTCTCCAGCAGAAGCCAGAGAAAGCAAATAGAGGCATAAAGCCACCAACACTACTACCAACACATACATTTACCAGACGAGCCTCTGGAGTTCAGCTCTTCACATACTACATTGAATGTTTCAGTTAGATTTACAGCAACAGTAGAGATAATAGATTAGATTATTTGAGGAAGGTTACATGATCAAGTAATCAGGTGGTTTGTTGCACACCCATGGTTATATACGTATTTGCAAATTATTCAATGTGTTTAAAGAGGGCAGTGGTGACAGTAAAGATTGTGTGATGTAGAAGCTGGAGAAACAGACTTGTTTGAATTGGTCTGCTAGGAGCTGATATTCTTGATTATACCTCTAATTGTTTCATGGTGTATTTTGTTATCCCTACAGTTTGTTTTAATTTTGACTTACTATTTGGCACTGATCTAGTAACCGGACGCCATATGTTGCTGTGCTGTGACTTCTAAAAGCGTGGCTACAGGATCACTCTTTGCCAATTTCTACTAACTTTCACTTCTGTCAATATAATAAGCAGCGGACAGACCATTATGAAAGTATCATGCAGAATGAGAATCAGTTGTGTCTGGCAGTTACAGTAAGAATCTGGGTAACACACCACCTGGGTAATAAAAGGCACCTGGACCCTTGCATTACTTTTACTAAAAAAAAATGAAAAAAGCAATTTCTGACGTTACAGCTAAAGATCTGTAGTCCATCATCTGAAGTACCAGCAGAAACTGAAGGAGAGGCACTAGGAGGGTTCATCATGGATTGAGCAGAGAGTAGTAGCTGTTGGATAGGCAAGGGGTAAATGTGGGAAGGTGTGTGTTGTAGGAGCAGATCATCTGTTTACCAAACATACGATGAGATTTGTTTGTGGATTCAAGCAGAGTGTATGAAGTACCTGGTATGAAATGCTTAGTACAGGGTTACCAGGTGACATGATATAGCTGAAAGGGCTATTTTTTTAACTGTAAGCTAACACCAAACACTATGGGGTTTTGTTGGCTTTTTTTTTTGGATGTACATATCTCTGGTTATTATATTTGAATAACATAGCATCTATTTGCTTAATCTATTTGCTACATGCCTCCTCCCTGTCCCCGAAAATTCATCATAAAATCATTGAGATTATTTGGAAAGACTCCTATTGACTTCAGAAAGGTTGTATATGGCCTTTTCTTAGATTTCAAGGGACTATTATACTAGTTATGGCTACCATTTCGTGTTAGATTTAATCAGTACCATTCCAGAGGAGACCCAGGGGACATCTATTTTCTCATATGGTTTCTTCTGACTTTGCTGTTGTCCTAAGTATAAGCTTTAGCAGACAATAGAAGTTTAGCAAGAGAAGAAATCATTCAGTAATTTACGCAGTACTTGAGAGATCTTGAGAGATTCACTTCTCAGATCTGCCAGAAACTCGCCAGGTAGATTTGAGCAAGTTATTCAATCACTTTTTCCCTCAGACCCTGGTTTGTGAAATGGCAATTATAGTGCTCCATTAAGTCATGATTCCCTGGTTTGTAGTGTGTTCAGGACTATGAGTTTCTTGAACACTACAGTACTTTGAGCTACTTGCTTAAAATACACCACAAGGAACTAAACCAAAGGACATGTGTGTCACCAGCCTCGCAAGACCTTGTCATTAGGAGCACTGCTTCGTTGAACAGCCTATACATGGGCCCTGGTGCAAGCTGTACTGGTGACGAAGCACTTCTGATTTCACAGTCTGTGGGGCTGACATATTCCTGGCACAACCTTAAGTAACATGGGCCACACTGATTTTATGACTCTGCTATTGAAATGTAATTCCTTTATTTTACCCATAGCAGTATTCTTTTAGGAATAGTTTGTCATTGTTCTTGGTTATGTTATAAGCAGCTTTGGTTATTCTTCTGTTTCAGCATTTGCTTTTTGTGTGCTTGCAAGCCTGGCATACAAGTAGTGATAATGGAGGGGCCATAATACTGTTTAGGTCTGTTTTGCCAGGCTTCTCTTGACTACTGTACAGGAAGTAGAAATCTCTGTGTTTTGTACTTAAAGCATTTCACTGTTTTCTGGTTGCTCAGTTTCTGGAGTTGCTGAGCATGCCTACCTAAAGGATGGACGGAGGCCAACCTAATGGGGTTCAATAAGGCCAAGTGCTGGGTCCTGCACTTAGGTCACAATAACCCCAGGCAGCGCTACAGGCTTGGGGCTGGATTTGCTCCCTGGAGGAGAAGGACCTTGGGGTGTTAGTTGACAGCTGGCTGAGCATGAGCCAGCAGCGTGCACAGGTGGCCTGGAAGGTCAACGGCATCCTGGCCTGTATGAGGAACACTGTGACCAGTAGGAGTAGGGAAGTGATTGTCCCATTGTCCTCAGCTCTGGTGAGGTCACATCTTGAGTGCTGGATGCAGTTTTGGGCCCCTCACTGTTGAGATGCTGGAGTGTGTCCAGAGAAGGGTGATGAAGCTGCTGAAGAGTCTGGAGCACAAGTCCTATGAGGAGCAGCTGAGGGAGCTGGGGCTTTTTAGTCTGGAGAAAAGGATGCTGAAGGGAGAGACCTTATCACTCCCTACAAATACCTGCAAGGAGGGTGCAGAGAAGTGGGGGTTGGTCTTCTCTCTTGGGTAACAAGTGATAGGATGAGAGGAAATGGTTATAAACTGCATCAGGGGAGATTTAGGCTAGATATCAGGAAAAAATTATTTACTAAAATAGTTGTTAGGCATTGGAACAGGCTGGCCAGGGAAGTGGGGGAGTCACCATCCCTGGAGGTATTTAGAAGATGAATATATGATGTGCTGAAGGGCATAATCTAGAGGTGGACTAGGCAGAGTTAGGCTGTGATTGGACTCAATGATCTTAAAAGTCTTTTCCAACCCAAGTGATTCTATGATTCTAAGGGATGTGTCCCTGACTGTTAGATTACACTGACTATTTAAATTGTTATTTTCTTTAATGTTCTCCTGGTGTGTCTCATGAGATTGTCCAGAGACATCATCCATCCTGCTGTCCATTTGGGAACCACAAACTGCCCCAGCTCTTACCCCACGCTGGTGACCTATATTCCTTGCAAACCATGCTGCAGAGACCTGATTGAGTACGGTTCACTGCCCACAATTCCTTTCTAACTCCCAGGGACTTGCAGTGAAGGTGGGGTGAGTAGAAAGGAACAGAAGGGAAGAAGCATGTGAATAAAAAATTACATCTCTGGAGTAGTAACTTTAAAGTCACACTTTAAAGCCACTGTGAGTAGATTGTCGCCCATGTAAAGTGGGGTTGCTGACAGTCATCCTCAGAGAATTACCTAGCTTGAATGACTGAGTAGAGCAGGAAGGCCCTTCCTCCCAATCCTCCTCCTGGGTCACAGTGGTGGGATTTGTGTTTTCCCTCCATCATCTCCCTATCATCTGTGCTCTCCCTCACAGTGAGTTTACAAGCCTAGTCCAAAACCACCACAGCTCAACAGCACACTGAGACTTGGCAGGGGTAGGGGGATGAGAAGGGGACATGACCTCTTCTTGAGGGTATTCTGGCAACATTTTCTGAGTTGTATATCCTCCACTGTTGGAGACAGATACTTGCTCTTTGGGAGTGCTTGAATCTAGGCTCTGTTTCAGAAATGTGGCATTTGCCATTCTCTTGAAGATTCACGTGTTCAGGTTAAGAGCTAAAATTAAAGATTATGGCTTTTATTAAGAGAATTAGAATAAGGTCAGCATGATTCTGGCAGAATTAGAGGACAACTACAGTTGAAGTGCTGACCTACACAAAGAAAAAGAACACTGAGAGTGTTTTCAGTTGGTGTCAGTGACAGGAGAGAAGCAACCTGGCCCATACTAAGCCATATGCAAAATCCCATAACTTAGAAGTTCTCCATATTGGCAAGCATATAGAACTCATACACTTTTAAACCTTAGCACACATCTACTTACAGCTTTATAGAAACTCTGAAAATACTTAATTGTAATAAAAGTGGAGTATGATTTCAAATGGACTAAAATATAATTTCTAAAACTAGAACAAGCACTTAAACTAGTGCATAACCAGGAACAATTTGGGACAAATTTTAGTTTCTCTTAGGAAAACATAATGAATTCCTGTATTACATATATCAATGCATGTGTTTTTCCAAATATGTGGGCAATTCAACATATATAGAATTGTAGGTATGTGTTTCTACATGGTGCTTTTAATACAAATTTCATCAGCCCCACTGCATTTATCTAATCATTCAGTGTTATCAAGTGAGCAGCTGACTGTCCTGTGGACTTGCTGTAAACCACCTGTTTCCTTGCTGTAAGACAGAAGAGAATACAGAAACGTCTGCAGCTCATGGGCAGGCGTGGATTGGCTGTTCAGTCACCACACAGGTGTCTGACTACATATGCCAGTTGTAGCTTAGTTGATGAACACAGCTAATAGCTTCTGGTTGCATTAAGGACTGATCTGCACACAGGGTAGAATATGAACTGGAACACGTTCATTGCTCTGGAATCGAAAGACTACAATGGGAAGCTTTTGGGGGAAAAAAATCTTGATTTAAACAACACATTCTATCTTTAACCCTGAAAAAGACAAATGTTTTCATGTGGAACTAACTGAGCTGCCACAAAGGCAATCAGCACAATTAGATTTTACAGAATCACAGTAACTGAACTTACCTTTCTTGCTTGAATTGGTGGATCTAGTGTTACAAGGATGAGGTTGTTTTCGCTGTTTACTTGCTAACTGCTGATGAGGGCTGGAGGCACCCATGCCATAGGCTGTCACACATCATAGGTGTTTGTGGAACTCCATGAGAAGGATGAGAAAGATTATTTTTATCAGGCGTGGGATGGAGGCTGTTCAGCAGTTGTTTGAGGTAAGTACATTCAGCCTGCTGGGAGGGACTAGGCCATACTTGTTTCAGGCAGGTGTTTTGGGAACGAGCTGGGAAATTTTAAAGAGTATCTAAAGAGCATACACGTCAGCTGAAGTGTTATATTGACTTGCATTTCATTATAGTTCAGTGGGGATTCACACCAGAATAAATCATTGCCAAGTGAAAACTGCCAGCTCTAGAACACAGAGTTTTTATCTCTATTTAACAAACCCATTTTAAGTATTTCCCATGAGGGAAAAGAAATTAATTTTCCCTTCACCTCACCCTCAGAAATGCTGGTATCTTTCTCAGAATGAATGTTTGCATTATTTTGCTTTAAATTGTCATATTTAGCTAAAATATTTTGGTTTTCCTAAAGTTGGAGGGAAATGCATTATTTTTATGATTTGAGGGATGTCCCCCAAAGTGCTGCCTGATCTGAATGTCCCACTTTTCCCTGAACTTGTTTGCCATGTGCCAGAGAGTTCATGGAGAAACTTATGGAGGATCAGACTTTATAACAACACCTTGTTGAGGGGTCTTTCCATGGAGATATGCCTCCCTGTTGGCTTCATCCCAGCAATCACAGAATGCTAAAATATATCAAAAGCAGTAAACCATATGTGGGGAAAAAAAGCACTCCTAAAATGCACAAAGTGTTGTGACAAAAACAGTGAATTTCATTACATCTATTAAAAAAAAAAAGAAAAAAGAATTGTGTCATCTAATCATCGTCATCATCAGGACATCTCCAGTAGAGCTCATCTAACAAAGGAGTGTTAAATTAGGGCACATAACAATGGTACAAGATGTTTGCCAGGAGATTTAACTGGAAAAGTGCCTTTCCATTTTCAGGCACTCCCCATAATGGCAAGAGCAAAAAGAAATTAAATTCCAAAACTGAAAAAAATTAAGGGAAAATAGCATTTTATCTATGCTGGAAGTTGGCTAACATTGTTATGCCATGTAAGTCTGTGGTTTCTCTGTTCTGGTAACCCCTGCCTGGGCATGGCCTACATAGAAATGCCTGTTGATCTCATGAGTCATTCCCAGGAGAAGGCAAACATGACTAAAAGACTAGAAGACAAGACAAACACTGCAGGATGAGTACCAAAAGAGCTGGAGGATGATTGAAAAGCTGTCAAGAGAATATCTCTGGAATCACTCTGCAAGGAAAAGGCCTATGAAGGAAAGATGCTGAACATGATCACAGCACCCTTTTGCTTCCATTCCTCCTTGCTGCTCCTGTGCAAGGACTCCTTTACAATCTCATGTAGAACTGGAGGGGAGACAATTGTGTCTCTGCTCCCAGTCCCAAGACAAGGAGACCAGTAATGGTTCCACTGGCATATACCTACCATTCTACATTACACACGTACCATAGCACTTTAGTTAGCCGTGCAATGGTTTGCGTGGCTCAGGGCTGACATTGTCTTGCTATTTATGAAATCAATAAAAGCTTTTTGTTTATTGAACATATGTTCTTGGTTAAAAGGTTTATTGAAGCACACTCGTCCTTAATAAAACATGTGGATGTCTTTTGGGATGGACAGTCAAAATTGTAATGTCATAAGAGGTCATATTCAATTACAAATACCATAGCATATTAACAACACATGTACAGCAGCTTCAAAATTGATAATGTGCCATAACAATCTATTAAAGTTTATAAAAAGTGTTGGAGGCTTTTTGTAAATTCATGTGTGAAGTACTGGTCTACATTTAATGCCCCTGAACTCCTCTTCTGAAGATGAAAGTGTCTCCACGCACTTGCCCAGCTGCTGGAGGCACTGAGCAGTCACCTCTCCTCTCCATCTGTACTCTGCTAGAAGAGCTTTCTGCTATTCTGCCACCCACTGAGTAGGCATTTGCCTTTAGAAATTTCAAAAACACCATATGCATTGGTACCACAAGGCAGAAGTTTCTCAGATGCTTTATGCCATGTCTTGACATATTTCCATTTTTCTTTCCTTCTTCCAGAATTCATGGTCTTTCTTCAGACATTGGCACTGTAGCCCAGAAGATATTTTTCTCAGATTTCCATTTACTGAAAAGACTATCACCCTGAAAGTAGATAAAATCAGATTTCTCAGAATAGCAGTGCTATTAACATGCTATTTAATGCCTACAATATGGGGCTGTGAGAAGTGGGGGAATGAAATGTTTTTGCAACCAGTCTAGAGGTTTGAAACATCTTGGCATCAGAGACTATTCCTTTACTTTGTACATGTAGCTTAAAGCAATTCAGGGAGAGAAATGTGGAAACATATTTTCAGGTTCAGTTCATTATTTCAACAAAAGAGAAGCAAATGGAGAGAAAAAAATAGTCAATTATGCATTTCAAAAGACTGTTTTCATTTAAAATCAGAGAACAATAGTATTGATACTGCAACTGCTTAAATCTACAAAGCATAAACTAATATATCATTCAAATCTTTAAAAAAATCAAATTTTGCCTAGTTTTTGTTTTGTTGAAAAAGAAAAGCGACTAATCAATTATTTGTATAGCTTATCTGAGGCTGGCTGTTCTATGACATTTACCGTTTTCTTTGTTTCAGTTTTAACACCTTTTTAACTTTCATATATTCAATCTTATTATCTCTATCTCATTCTACGCTTTGCCTTTCAGATAAAAAAAATGGATTTTTTTACTTACTTTGGATCTGGCAGAGAAAGATGATAAGGGGGTATTTTATTTAGGTGTTTTTGTTTGGACAGCAGAGATAACATTCTCAGCTGTGTTCTTTAACAACAGTTCTTGACCTAGAATTCTGTGTAAAACAGCAGCATAAAAATTGGCATTGAAAATTAATTCTACATTTACAAAACCAAGTTTTAAAAACACAGCAAGCTATTCTATAATAGGTTATTCTATTGAATAAAATCAGGCAACATGGGTTGTTGATTTATGTTATAAGCTTTCGAGAGGTGAGAAAGTAAGTATATTAGAAAGAAACATATAAACATTTGGTTATTAATTTTAAAATGTAGATTATTTGGGAAATGATCATTTTTATATTGGTGCAAAACTTGGTAAGAACAAATTGTAGTAGATCTAAGCATCTGCTGTGTCTTCCTAGAACAGTTAGTTACATTCAAAGCTTTGTCTTCAGTTCCTAACAACCAAGTTATACATACATAGCACAGTTGATTGAAATGTGACCACATTATTTTTTTCAGCATTTTCTTTGTAGAGTAACAGGTTTGACAGTAAAGGAATGTTGCAGCAGAAAGGTTCACCAAATAATAAGAGCTGGCTTAAAACCAGGACTGTCATTATGGAAAAAAAAAAGCAATCTAAATTGGTTTTATTTCAAATTTAAAATGTGTTTTAAATAGAATAGCCATTTCAGGGCAGAACTGCTTTGCTTTTGTAACAATACATTTCTTTGTAACAGTGGCTAGTAATATTGAGGTTAACTTTGGAAAAGTAAATTTGGGTTTACTTTGGATTTGTGAAGTCCTGTTTTCCCTTATCATAGCAGTGTCAATGTGGACTGAACAGGGTTTCCTTCTGTATTTTTTCATGCTCTTTGCTCCTCTGAAAAGCATCAAAGAAATTGTCATTTCCTGAGAGACTGTCATCTGATGGTCACTGTTACAAGTCAAATGTTAAACTCCTCCACATAGAAGTTTAATTTTTATAATTGCAGTAATTTCTGTGATGTGTACAGTAGCATGCTCAAATAAGGTTTGGGAAGACTTCCTAACTCAAGCAGGTGTTAAACACAGGGTGACTTTATGGCTTTCACAGTGCTTTTACAAGTGTCTTCTTTTTGATTCTTAGAAAACGCTGAGCAAGTCTGACCCGAGTCCGACAGGGATGCCTGTGTGGGAGGAGGCATCCATGCACTTGTCTCTGTATTCCTCTTGGCTGGAGCAGTAACACACACAATACAGGTAAAATACATGCCAGCTTCTGTGGAAATCCTGGTGACTCCTCCCCTGTGAGTCCCTCCGTGGGTGGCCTTGCCAGTGAGCTGTGGGGTTCCAGGGCTGCCTAGGGCTGCCCAGGTTTGGGGACAGGCATGGGATAGTGCATTGAGCACATCCCTTTATGCTGACCAGTGGAGATTGGTGGCCCTTGGATCTGGGGTACCCTGGATCCCAAGCTGGCCTAGACCCCTGTGGCTATATCTGCCTTTGATGAAAATATTTTTAAAGTCACTATGCCTTCCCATGTCAGAAGGAAACAGGTTCTCCCCCCAGTCATCACCATTAAAGATGTTGGAAGGAGTGAAGGCAAGCAACACGCCTCAGCCCCACTGAAGGCCAGGGACAAGCAGGTACCTAACCACTCAAGGTGCCTTGAAAAATCCCAGGCAGTTATGGGATTGGGCGACACTCGGCTGTCATCACATGGTCCAGCAAAGGCTGTACGACTCTCATTTGCCGGCTCCAGACTGTCTGTAACAATCTGTGGCTCTCTTCTTAGCCTGGGAACAGTGCTGCTTCAAGGAACAACGACACATTCCTGGTGCATTACAAAGTAAACCCTTTGCTGCTCTGAAAGTGCCTGTGGCCTGCAATGTGGGGACAACAGATCTCACTGAAGATAGGTTCATACTTGGGGTGTCAAAATGTTTCTCAAGGACTCGGCTTCCTGTTCAAACTTTTGCTATATTCCCTGGTTTGCATTTTGCCACTCTTTTTTTTTCCCCATTCTTCTGCTGCTAGCTATTTTTCATGAATATTTAGTCAGCAGGAACCTACTCTGCTTCAACTTTACAAGAATTCTGACAATTGAAATTCACCCCATCATGTGTTTCAAAGCAAATCTCAACAATTCTTCATCTATTCCTAGCTGTGAATTGCCTAGCCATCTGACCCGAATTATGGCTTCAGCTGGCAAGTACGGGAATTTGCTCAATGCAAATCAATTGCTTCCAAAGAGTTTGTTTCAGCTGTGCAGAATTTTTAAATGCAAGTTTGAAGACCAAATTGGTAAACCTCTTTGCTGTCATTTATTACCAACTAAAGACTGTGATTTCCTCCACTACTTTCAAAACAGATGGAAAATTAATTTCCCCAAAATTTCATTTTTAATTTGAATGTATCAATTCTGATGCAAATATCAAGAGAATAATATTGGGATGACTTAAAATGAAAATGGTAGATTGCAGCTTAACTCTCTCCATTTATTTTCATCCTTCTCATTTCCTCTTCATTGTTACATGGCAATTTTTTTTAATGTTGGAAATGCCATTTTAAGGTGGTTTCTATATCTTTGGGTACATTTTTCTCTTTCTCTCCAATTTATTATTCTAACTTGTGTTTGTTCATTTAAATTTTGACTTTTTATGCAAACAATATTTAAAATGTAAGAATTTGGTTAAGGATTGAATTTCTTTAACCAGCTCAGAATTTGATCACAGCTGAATCATCCCAGTAACGGGTCTTGTATCACACATCAGGTTCCAAAGAACTGACTGCAGTTCATCTCTCTCTCCAGATAGATGCACTATCTGTCTTCATTGCAGGCTGTCTGAGTTTGGGTTAGCACCCATCTGCCATACTGAGGAACCTTTAGTGAGGTTTTATGTGCCTCTCTAGGCAGATGGAGTGTAGTTATATAGTTCATCACTAGTTTGAGGTTTAGGGAACCTTCTGCCCCTAGGATGTGAAACTTCATATTCAAGTTCTCCCAGCTTCTGAAAATAGTGGCACAGGTCACTCAGTATCCTTCTAGCATAGCCCCATTTCTTGGAAATCCACCTATGCATGAGTGCTCACATCTCACCACTTATGCCCTCCAGGATAACAGAGTAAAATAGGATGCAAGGCAGGTGCAACAAAGGGTGCCTTCTAAGAAATTATACACAGTATCCCGGGCTGTGGAGTCTCCATAGCAGATCTCATCCCTGTCTGTAAGTCTGAGCCAGCAGACACAGCAAAAGCTGTGACAGAGACCTTGCTATACTGTAAAACTCCACTTAGATGTTTACTGAAAAGTAAACACTGTTCTGTAGTGATCGTTCAGACCCTCAGGGTTTGACGGTGTCCTGCATCAGTACAGGTCAGGATATCATTTTAGGTTAGTGTAAACTGTGAAGTAGAAGAAGGTTGGGATGCAGATGGGGTTGTACCTAAGCATCAGTATATGCTACCATTTTACACATAGGATTTACATGATGTTGTTCACAGCAGAGGCATAAGAGTTTCTGTACGTCACTCTCCCCCTCTAGCACACGTCAGTCCCATTTAGCTTTAATCCATCTGCACCAAGCTCTAGCCACACACTCCCTCATGCTTTCACAGCATGAGTCCTCCACCAGTGATAATATCCTCCAGGTGCCAGGTCAGGTGCTCATCAATGCTCTTCAGAAAAACAGCTGCACTTAGCATGGCTTTAAGAGCTACTAATTTGCTTGTTGTTGCAATAAGGTTTAAAATTTTGCCCAAGCAAATACTTGGAACAACATGTAAGCAACATGTTTTAGCCAACAGCTGGTGCCATGTCTTACCTAGCTCTCCAAGACAAATTCCCAGAATGTTATTTAGGAGTGAAGTAATTGCTGCATGGAAGAAGGTCCAGAGTCCTTGGCTTCCAACAGCAGCCAGTGCTGGGTGCACCAGAGAAACCCAGCAATTGGCATTCTTCTCACTCACTCAGGTTTTCTCTTGATACATGAGATGTGAGAAGTCTGATTTTAATGGCAAGGCCCAGGAACATTGCTTCAGAAACTCCTCTTGTGTTTCATGTTAATGAAAATATTCTCCACATGTTTCCGCTCATTTTCCAATTTCTGTATGAACTGTGACTTCTTGGTGTGAGCGACAAGTGTCTTGGCAGGGGGTTACAACTCTGAGCTTGGGAGCACTGTGCCCTGAAGAGGATGTGCTTAGGTTTGGGGATTTTTTTTGTTTGATGGGTCTGCAGATGGGATACGAGTGATATTGTTTCTGGTTTTGACCTTGTTTTTCCTGTCAAATAAAGGTATTGTGGGACAGGCCTCAATACCTAAAGCCTAGCAATTGGAAATGATACAGGCTAGAGAGAATGATAGCTGCTGTGCATGTTGGACCAGTGATGATGCCAATGATTAGCGACTATTAATGACTGGTTTAGTTTCAGTAGTTTGTTTTAGGTTTGGCATTTGGCTCCTTTTTAGCCTATGTAAAAAGTCTTGTGAACAATTTAAAGTGTGTGTTTCTGCAGACGTGTTTCTATTAGAGAGACTCTGTAGCGCATGTTCCAGGAGACAATGGACTGACATTTTGTGCCAGAGGTACACTTGGGTAAGGACAATGGAATTAACTGGTTTAGTGAGGAGGGAAGGTTTTTCTTCATTGTGCTGTGGACCATGCAGCTCTGGCTTGATTTGATTTCTGTTCAGGAAGTTATTTCAGGTTATTTATCGGTGGTTTGAGTTCCATTTTTTTATAAACATAATCTTTTCTTTAATTAATGTTTATGTTTCTTCCATAGGGATAACTTGTTCTTTTGGCAAATTGTTTAATGACTGGCCTTTCATTCTGGGGGAGTGATTTGAAATACTCTTAACTAGATGTTTCATGGGAAACATTTGGAACTGTCTTCTCTCTGCTCAGTGATTTAGTCTTGGCTGATGTTTGGTGACATTTCCACACTGAGAAAAGACAGTATAACTCACAGCATTTTAGTGCCATTCTCTTTGTGGCTCATTTGATGGGTTTTGATTCAATGGGAGATAATTTATTTTCTATCTTAATTGTCTCAAACGTAGCTCTAGATAAGTGTTTGAACTAGTACTTCATAGTTTGTGCTTTCTTTCAAACCTTTTCCTTCCTAAGACTCACTTTATACAAAACATGTCATTGTGGTGCTGTTGAGATTTCTCCTAGAGAGATAGGTTTCCTTTGAGGGATAGCTTTTCTTCCATTTAAGCAGTGCTGGGAAGCAGGAAAGTGAATATTAATTTTCTGTGAGAAACACATGGACTAGACAGCTGTGAGTCTTTGCCACTGTGCAGAGAAGTTCTGGGATCCACAGAGCTAACAAAAAAAAACCCTTTTGATGATGTTAGAGCCCTTAGGCACTAACAAGAATACAAAGTAGCAGAAAACAATCTTATAGGAGGTGTGAGACGACAAAGTTTGGGGTCAGTGGTCTGGGCCTAGCTCCCGAGCCTCCCATATTTCTGAACCAAAAATTTCTCTCCATGCTGACCTTTGACTCAAGCAGCTGCGTTCCCATGATGACACCCAGCACCAGGGTTTGCCACTTGAGCTTCACAAGATCTGTTAGTCTCTTTTTTAAGGCCATATGAAAGAAACTTGGGGAAACATTTTGCCACTTAGTTATCAACAGGCCTTTATCCTCAGGCTTAGAGACACAGTGGAATCTCTGGGGCATGAAGCACTGAAGGGTTTTGTGCCCTCTCTGGCTGTCACCTTTAGGCAAAGAGTTTGGCAAATAGACTGAAAACTCTGTGTGGTTTGGCTATGAACCCTCATCCTTCCTCCTTTGTTCTCAGTTGTGTTTTCTCTCTGGAGCATGCAACTTTTGCCTGGAACACATATGGTTCTTCCACCAGTTGACTTCTTTTAATGGTGGATGTGTTTTTGATGATGGAGATTGACGGTTCTTGGTCTGTATTCCAGGTGCTTTTAGAGTAAAGGCTGCATTTGTCTCCTGTGTTTAGTTATTTTATAGTGCCTAGGAAATGAGACAGGGCTTAGCCCTCACTGAGTTATTACAGTCTCTTTTTAACTGAGTCTTGGTCAGGAATATTGTAAAATTGCCTTTCTGTGCTTTTAATTTTGCCCATTTTAGGTTGTATCTGAGTAAGCAAAAGTATCTGAAGCAGGTGTCTTAAAAATCACCTTAGGTACAAAGGAGAAAGTTTTTGCTCTGAATTAGGCAAAGAATGCGTTAGAAATTATTATGATTTCTCTCCACCTGAAGTCAAAGCTGCACGAGAGTTGCATTAATGTTAATAAGTTAATTCTCCACTTCCCATCAGTGGGCATATCAGCCATCATACCAAAGCTGATGCTGCACAAGACTCCCAGCTGCCACATCAGGCCCTCAGCTGCCACTCAGCCCCTCAGTCCTCCCCCAGTTATAAAGGGAACATGATGTTGTATCCTATGGAATATCTCTTTGGTCAGTTTGGGTCAGCTGTCCTGGATCTGTCCCCTCCCAGCTTCTTGAGTGCCCCCCACCTTCTCATTAGCAGGACAGTGTAAGAAGCTAAGTCCTTGTCTGCTTGGTAACAAACTTGTCAGTGTGACTTTCATCCCAACTCCCAAACACAGAACTACCCTAGCTACTAGGAAGAAAAGTAACTCTATCCTTGTTGAAACCAGGACAAAAGAGTAAAAAATTGAACAAACTGTATACAGAAGACAAAGTAGATGAGACAAAGTATCAGCTGAGATAGATTTGTCAGGTTTAAATAATTTTTAATAGATTTATTTTTCCTTCTGCAAAAGGGACAACAGGTTTTGTGGAAAGGGCAAAAGCAAGAGTTTGCACATTCATTCCATGGTTCTAGCCAGCCCTTAGTGCTGTTGATATTCTCTTTATAATTTAGGGAAGTATGGTTTAAATGAGTGGTTGTCAGTCTTTTCTAATGTAGGTCCATGAAGATGCTCACAGTCTGCCATAAGAAGATTTTAATTGCTGAAAATATGCCTACTTGTCTTTGCTAGATTTTAGAAACCCCTTAAGGGTAGCACATATCAAAACCTAAAGAAACTAACTTCAAAACCACTGATTTACACAAAGCTATCATAGGGCCAGTACAGAACTGGTTGCACATGTGACTACTGAGTGCCATGTCCCTGAGTGGAAATCAGGACTGCTGATCTGTTTCCTGGATTAAAACTTAGTGTCAAGTCTGTCATCTTCCATTCCTGTGGCACCACAGCTGAGGTATTATGCCTGGATGTATTATATATCCAAGTAGTAGCTTCATGACTTTATATCTGAGTTCTAGTTATATTCAGAGCTCTGGTGCAAATACCTTCTGGCCCTGCCAGCCAGCCATTAATCATATTATGAGCTCTGAACTTTTGCTTCTGATTCTTTAGTTTTAGGAAGTTTCTTTGCTATAAATAAAGGCTAAAGTCCAAAACACTGAACACCAAAGCTTTTCTGCTGACCTTCTTGCTGTGGCCTGTCTTGCTTGCTCCTTTTGTTCCTTGTTATCATATCAGCCACAAAGTTATGGCTGGTTTCTGTTAGAAGAAAATATATCATGCTGCATCTGACAGCTCAACAGAGGTGAGACTGCCATAGCTCAATGCCCCAGGTCAAGCCAGTAGCGAGGCTCAACAGGTATTCCCTGTAGGTACACACAAAGCACCCTGTCACCTAAATCCCTGCCTTTTCCCACCTTTCTTTCCTCCTCTAAACATCTTGTAATAGGTCATGTGCAATTCCAGACTGCTCTTCCCCAGCATCCCATAATGTGTCCTATAGCACTAAGCAGTGACCCTCACAGTCTGAAGGAGATCTGTAGATATACTCCTGGTGACAGCTTGTGATGGGTTTCAAGCCTGGACACTAGGGCTGAGGCCCACCTGAGACAGCCCCGAGAGCCCAGAGTTGTTCCCTCATTCCTTGGTGATCCTTGTTTGGGTTCCTGCCTGCTGTTGTGCCTCTGTGCTCCTCTGGCATGTGGAGATAGGCCTTTGGTGAGCTCCTGTGATGGGTCTGGGAGCACCTGGGCAGGATGTTCTGTGCCTCCATGCCCCATCTCTTTGTGCTTCTTGAGGAGGGGGGCAGGGGAAACTTGCTCCTGAAGTGTTTAAAATCATTTCATAATATCTTTTTCCTTTAGTGACTTGCTTTTAAAAATCTTTTATCTGGTCCAACTTTTTTTCCTCTTCACATTTAACTTGACAAAGATCATGCTTTATTCCTTGCTTGTAATAACCTCTTGGGTTTTCTGTAAACTTTTGTTAGCTTCTGTTCTTTAAGCACACTGACTTCTTTGGCTTATCAGGTCATTCAGAGAGAGACACATTTTTTCTTATCTTTTAAAATAGTGTTATTAAGCCACCTCTGTAATACCTACAACCATATTATCCCCAGGTTTAATTTCTTATCAAACAGCTTCTTCGATTTTACATGAATCTCTTTAAAAAAGAAAAAAAATGTCATTATTTTGAGGTTTATGTGTGGTTTTTTTGTTCCTGCCAGAAGGCTGGATTTAATAATACATTATGATCCCTTGTGTGGAATGCTACTGAAATAGTTACCTACTGAACCACATGCCCTGCTCAGGACTGTCTTTGCTGCATGTCCTCTAAGGTCATGGCTAGAGTGTGCCTTTAATGACTTTAATTAGCTTGTGCCACCACTGGAGAGGGTGGTCTTGTTTTTTCTCCCCACTTCTGCTCCTTCTCTCTGGATCAGGAAACAGAGAACTTGGTAGAACTATGTGACACTTAACAGCACCATTTAAAATGTGCTGTCTTTCACTTTGGGAACAGTGTGTTAAGCAGGGAGTTGAGCTGTCAAAAGCTCCAGCTCAGCTCCCATTCAGGTTTGGCTGGGGCTGAAAGTGCTGCCAACAGCAAAACTTTAAAACCATGGCTTAGGCTGAGCTCTGGTCCAGGTTCCTCATCCTAGCTTATGTCCCAGCTGACCAGTTGGGCAACATGTCCTTTGATCTGTCACTTGCTGTGCTTGAGCGAGAGAGCCTATAACTGGCTTCTAGAAAAGCCCAGATAAATAGTAGATAAGGTTTACTAGGAAGAGGTTCAGCACCGGTTGGAGGAGCAGCATTTTGCACTCTTCTTCGGTTCTTGGGGAAAGGCTTTGGCCTCTGCAGCTGGTAATTTTATTGCAAAAAGGAGGTAGAAAACATCACACTTCTTAACAGCTGTGCCAAAAGCACTTGAAAACAACTTCAATGAGGGAACTCCCACCCCCCCTCCCCTCCATGCTCAGAGTGAAAAACATCCCTTTGTAGGGAGTTTAACTAGACAGATGAAATGGGGGAGAGACATCTTCTTTGATCGTTTGTTGCTCAAACTCCTCAGTAACAGTTTCTAGGTTAATTAAATGTTACTTTGCCCTAACAACAGCTGAGCTGATGTTCAAGCCTCAGGGTTCGTTTCTGTGGCTGAAAGCTTGTACTTCCTCACAGTCACAGCCTGAAACACAAACCCTCCAGTGAAGCAACACACAAACATAACAGCAAACATCAAGGTGCAAGGCCTGCCTTCCTGGCTGAGGCATTAGTAGAGGGGGGATGAGCTTCCCGTGCCAGAGAATCGGGTTGTTTCCTGAAATTTTGAATCATAAATGCAGAACTCTCCAAATCCAAATCTTTTCTTTAGGAGAAAGAACTCAGGTTTTTTTTTGCCAACAGCTCCATGATCAGACTGGCTCCATCAACTCACTTTCTCTATACAAAAGAGGAAATAGAAAGGGAAGAGAAAACAAGCCTTGCCTACTTCTTTCATGATTAGGAGTAAGAAGAATGAGTGGACTATATATGGAGGGCTCTGGTGGCTCTGTTAACTTTCCTGTTGCTTACCCATATCTGTATGTGAAGCCTTGCGAAGCCTAATGATAGCACAAAAATCCTGCTCCCATGGGAAAATCATATGTCTAGGATGTGCTACTTATCATCTATCTGAAATAGTTCCTGTCACAGGGGAGCAGTTAAGACAGAAGTTCAGCTGTGACTTGAGCAGCCTATCCTTTACCTGTGCTTTGTTCTTGGCAGTTGTCTCAAAGATTTCAAAAGGCTTCAGCTACAGCAATGGACTGAGTGTAAAAATCCCCTATGGTGCTCTGAATGCCAAGCCCCTATATTGACAAGCCTGTCTGTGAGTGCTGCTCTGGAAAAGTGTTACTTTCTATAGCTAGAGACACCACAGGTAGGTGCTGCAATGCAAATGCTAACTAATGCCCAGCAGCGCCTCTGGCACAGACCCAGTGCAGCCGGATTTGGGGAGGTTCAGCTGACAGATGGACATCGAGTTCCTGGTTTGTGACATGGGCACGTGGTTAAGCACATACTAGCTGAGATTGCATACACTGGGTAGTCATCTCCACAGAAATGCCAGCTGCACACATCCATAAACCACAAATCCGGCTCTTCCCTTACATAAAGGTGATAGTTTTAAAATAATGAGATTCAAAACGAAAATACACGTGGCCTTTTGCTTGTTTGAACCTTTTAATCAAAGCCAAGTAATAACTTCCAATTTCTCTCTCGCTCATGACAGAAAGAGGTGGAATTATTACTATTCATCAATTCCAGGACTGTCCTGTGCTCACTTGGCTGTGGAGTCAGGGCTCTAAGAGACCCTCTGGCAGCGTGATGATTGCAACAGAACTCCTCAGCTCCACAGAGCGCACGGCTGCTTATGAATTTCATTCTAAATAGTCGTGGGATGAAATTCTCTTCTCCTTCAGTTATTTAAGTTTAGGAAGCTGTGGGCTGCTCAGGCCTCTCACTCCAACAAAGACAGTCCCACTTTAAGCCTGATCAGCGAGGGTCAGAGACAAACATTCCCAAGGCTTGACCCCTCTGCAACGCAGGGTTTCTGCTGTCTGTGCGCTTGGTTGGGAAGGCACAAACAGCTGACAGAGTGGCTTTCACATGGGACTTTTTCCGATGGGGCCACTCTCCTTTAAGGGTGCTTTGCAAGCCTTTTGAGCTGGTATTTCCAGAGAGGAGAACTGCAAGTCAGCTTTTAAATTAGTGCGTGGGGAATGAAAGCCTGCCCATGTTGTGACTACCACTTGAGTATTTACATAGAAACACTGAGCCCAGGACACCTATTTCAGTGGAGGTGAAGTGCCGGCAGTTTTTACCGTAAAGGTAATAGATGAAGGTGAAATGAAGGTGTTGAGCATGTGGCCAACCTCTCAGTTACAAAGCACTTGTACATTGTCTCTGTGAGGTTTCTGTCAGGGCAGTTTTATTCCAAGGTAATAACTTTAATTATCCATCGCAGGGTCAGGAGCCACCTCCCTGGGGCAGAGGCAGAGAAAACACAGCTCTCCAAAGCACCGAAGAGACCAGGCAGGAGGAAGTATGACTCAGAAGGTCAGCAAGGCTCCAATCTCTGTTTCCAAAATTATTTTCACTTTTCATCCAAAGATTAGAGTGCAATGTGTAAGCAGACCTGCTCTCTGTGCCCCAAGTGCACTCTGTCATCTCTCTGCTACAGGCTCACTCTCGCTGATTCTCTCTGATGTGGGCTTGAATATCTTGCAGCTGAGAAAGGCTTAAAACATATGTCTCATTTCCTGAGCACGTCTTCGAACCACTGATTGAAAATGTAGGAATTACCGCCAATGTCTTTTGGGTTTTTGGAGGGTGGTGGTGTTGCTTTTAAGGCTGCAGTTGCCCTTGTCTGGTTCTGAAAAGGCCCACAGAGATGATCTAGATTTGGGTGCCCACAGTCTGGAGAAGGACACTAACTCTGGACCTTTCCAAATATGTCTCCTAATGGCAAACTGTAGGGGTTTCGTGACCCACAGCATGCCTGGTTTCCAATGCTCTTTGAAAGGTGTGAAACTTCTCCTGCCCCCTATGTCAAAAGTATGAGCTCCAGGTTCTGGCTTTCATGTCAGTAGCCCTTACTGACTGCTACAGCCTCACAGTCCTCTAACACACTTGGGAGTTTAGACAGTTTCTGCAGGCAGAGTATGATGCACCACAGATCCTCTCAGCTCCTCTGATTGACAGGCCAACAACCTGACAGCTTCCCATCAACATCCACCACAGAGTGAGGCCTGGCTTTGAGCAGGGCAGCCTGGAGCTATGACATCTCACTGCTAGGGAGCATTTACATTTTTTTCTAGAGCCTTTAAAATTTCTGAAGTGGGTGCCTGCATGAATAGCATTGCTCCATGAGCAGTGTGACTGAAAGGTTCTGCTATCAGATACTGCATGATTAATATACCACCAGAAAATGCATGCTTAATGAAATCATACATTTTAATTGATTGCTATTGCACAGCAAGAGCCTGATTAGTTTCCTTTCTAATAAATCATCTAAGATTTTTCCGATTTAAGAAGCTAGCATGCCATGAAAGTTTAAAAAAAAACAAAGGCTTTTTTTAGAATCATAGAATGGTTCTGGTTGGAAGGGACCTCAAAGCCCATCTAGTCCCAGCCCCCTACCATGAGAAGGGACACCATCACTAGCCCAGGATGCCCAAAGCCCCATTTAACCTGCCATGGAGGGGGCAACCACAGCTTCTCTGGGCAACCTGTGCCAGGGCCTCTCCACCCTCACAGGGAAGAATTTCTTCCTAAGAGCTCATCTAAATCTACCCACCTTCAGTTTGAAGTCATTATCCCTTGTCCTATCACTCCATGCTCTTGTAAAACAGCTCATCCTCAGCTTTCCTCTAGATCCCTTCAGGTACTGGAAGGCCGCTATAAGAACTCCCTGGAGCCTTGTCTTCTCCAGGCTGAAAAAGCACAACTCTCTCAGTCTGTCTTCTTAGGAGAGGTGCTCTGGTACTCTGATTATCTTTGTGGCCTCTTCTGGACTTGCTCCAACAGCTCCATGTCCTTCACAGACCTTGCACTTGGTCTTGTTGAACTTCATGCAGTTTGCCCAGGCCCACAGACCTCACAAGCCTGTCAAGGTCCCTCTGGATGACATCCCTTCCCTCCAGCGTGTCAACCACAACACACAGCTTGGTGTCTTTGGTAAACTTGCTGAGACTGCACTTGATCCCACTGCCCATGTCTCTGACAAAGATGTTAAACAGTGCCAGTCCCAATACCAGCCCCTGAGGAGCACCACTCATCACTGATCTCCGCTTGGACATTGAGCCATTAACCACAACTCTTTGAGTGCAACTGTACAGCCAATTCCTTATCCACTGAATGGTCCATTCATCAAATCCACGTCTCTCCAATTTAGAGACAAGGATACGGTGTGAGACAATGTCATATGTTTTGCCTGGTAGACATGGAGCGGATCGAGGCTCCTGAGCCCCAGGTAGATAATGTCTGTCACTCTACCCTTATCCCCCAGTGCAGTCTTGTCAAAGGATTTAATTTTTGGACACAGTTTTTGTAGGAAAAGAAGAACAAAAACCATTGCTAAGTATTGCCTTGTCTATTGTCACTCTAAATATAGATCTGTTTGCTGGAGGAATACTGAATACTCTGTCCTGTTCTTTAGGACAAAATAATATTTGTACTTCAGCATGAAACAATACTCAAACTCAAACTCCTTCATGGTTCAAGGTAAGACAACCATCTTGCCCATTGCAAACAGAAATAACTTTTTCTGAACTTACATAGAATAATGTTTTCTTATTCCAGGACAAATATAAAAATGGTACTCCTTCTCAGGTTGAGTATTTGATGGTACTAAAACAAGAAAAAATAACAGTTTATAAATGTTTATTTTGTAATAGGCAAAGTGTTACTTTATTCTCTGAACATGACATCGCATCCAAATAACATTTCAGATTCCCAGAGCAACATAACAACTCGGTCAAATTCCCTCAGAATCCAAGGGAATTCACCACATGGGCCACCATGGGAGTGGGATCATGCTCTGAAGATGGGAAATTCTGTGTTTGATTAAAAATTCCCATGCAACTGATTGTTGCAGAACCTCTCCTGCCTTTTTAACTTTTCCAAAGCAGGTGCCTGTATGAGCAGCATTGTTCCATGAGTGCCAAGACTGATAAAGCCAGGTTTCATGTGGATTTATCTCACTACCTCAGCCATTTGCAAACTTTGTAGATGGTCCTCGTCTCCTCCTCCTCCTTCTTCTGCCACAGTGCAGGCACACAGCCCTGCTTCCTGCTGCTGGGGCTGTGCTGCTCTTTTCCCCGCTGCCTTCTCCAGGCGATGCCTCCATGGCAGTGGGCAAGAGCTTCAGCCCTTTGCAGCAGGCTGGATGAGTATAAAGTTACTAGTCTAGTGGGAGAAGTAGCAACAGTGGTCAGTCATCATCGCTTTAGGTGTTGCACTGAGCCAGGTACATTTGGAGTCAGAATCTCCAACTCTGCTTTTCCACCAAGGCTGCCCTCCCTCGTACCAGAGACCGAGGCAGATGCTGCTACGGTACCTTCCTTCGGTGTGAGCCAGAGCCTGTGCAGATCTGTCTGCGAGGGATACTGAGATTTGTTCACAGGGCCTTTTGCCTTACAAATATTTCACAACTATGAAAGGAGAAAAATTGCTCATGCCATCAGTTCTGTCTGCAAAGTCTTTCCCACTTCTTGGCAGAGGAATTTATTAGTGGTGCTCTGGCACCCTCATGCACTCCTAGGATGAAAAGATCAGTTTAGTTATTTCAAATGAATATACAATTTTAAATAAGTTTTCCACATAAATTAGACTTTTACACTCTTCAGTAGTGCCAGATGGACAGAGCCATCTGTCAGAGATTAACACTCATTAAAGGACCACTTAGTATTTTTAAAAAATAACAATAATGTAGCAGTCCAAGAAAATTTTTGCTTTGTACATTGGTTGAGCTAAACAATTGCATGTGAAACTGCTCTTGTTTTCAAGGATCAGCATTTATGACTGCTTGTATAATACTATACTGAATTGGAAACAAGAGATTGTTGGATGATTAACCCATTTTTACAGCTTGGGGGCATTTCTGAAGGTCTCTGATCTGGGATGATGCTGCAAATGCTGCAAAAAATAAAATTAGAGAGCAAGAGACAGCACGGCTGTCATACAGCCACAGGCAAGTCACAAGCAAATCATGGATCATTGCAGGAAAGAGTGAAGCCCGAATGAAACATCTTTCTCTTTGAGCTAAGAAGAAGAATCTGTATAAAAGGTAGCAATAGCAGTGTTTAGATGATGAGCATTGCCATTATCCTGCAGGCTCCCTCCTCGACATCTCATTTGTATTTTCCCTCCTCGCTGTCCTAGCACCAGCTGGAAGCCCTGCACCAAGGGAGCCCAAGTCCAAGCCCAAGTCCAAGCTTTGCACCTCTCCCCTTTGCAGCAAGGGCTGAGGCCATGACAGCCCATGCTGGGACTGAGCTCCTCAGACTGCCACAGCCATGGGGACTGGTCTCCGTGGTCTCCCTTTCCAGTCACTACCTGTTTTGCCACCCAAACATTGGTACCTGGAGGCTTGCAGAGGCTGTCCACCGAGAGCGTGCTGGTGCTGCAGTGATCAGTAGGAGCATAATCCTCAGTGATAAGGAAAGGCAAAAGGTAAACCCTGGTTGTCCAGAAGCTCAGCCTGCCTTTTGTGTGCCAGCAGTGCAGGGTAATACCTTCCTAGAAGGAACTTTCTAAAAAGGGTTTGGCTCGTTAGGTGTAGACATTTGCGTAGTCTCTGTGTTATGTTATACTTAATGACCAGTGGAGTTGGGACTTACTGAACCAAGTAGTCCTTCCCCTTCCCTTCCTATCACTTAAAACTATAAATGCCAGTAATGACAGTGCTTAATAAACTTTTTTCTGGTTCCACTGAAAGGGTCAAGTGTGATTGGAGAGCTCTCAGAACTGGCATCAAAAGACTGAGATTTCAGGGTACCAAAAAAAAAGTGAAAGCTATCTAAATTTATCTGAAAAAGAAATTCAGATACATGTTATAAAACTAGTTGCACTTAAAGAAATTTCCTGATGGTATTTTCACCACTGGCAGAAGCTATCTCAGAGTTGGCTGAGATTACCTGTGAATTTGAGGAGGGTGATCAAGGCCACGTAAGACTGAGCAAGGGTAAACGGAGTGCCTAGCTTTGTAAAGGGTGGGACAGATGAGCAAGATAACTGGAGGCCTGTTGGCTTAACTTCAGTGCCCAGAAAAGCACTGTAAGAACAAACCAGGCTGCTTGCAAATGCATGAAAAATGCAAAGCAGACGAGTGATGGCAGATACAGATTAATGAGGAATTAATATGAAACCCATTTCTGGCTCCTGTTGAGAGAGGATAAAAATGGAAACCTTTATTCTACGTAAGCAACAGATATGCGTTGACTACAGTGAAGCTCTGGCATTTCTCACATGGTCAAACTGGAAGGGTGCATCAAGCACACACTTCACTGAAGCCAGTCTATGGTAGTATACTGTATCTTTGTTAATGCTTTGGATACCGGGAGCCTGGAGTATGATTATTAAATTTGCAGGTGATGGCTATGAAGGACTTCCAGTACACAAGAGAGCCTAGGATTTCAAAATGATTTAGCTAAACAGGAGAAGATGTCTGAAAAACAGAAGGAAGTTTGATAAGGACAAGAGGAAGTGCAAACCAGGCATGTGTTTCTGGATGAGCAGGCATTTGACAAGGCAACACCTGGCTACACAGCTGTTCTGCTGAGTTTGAGTGTTAGCATGTGCCACAGCACCTTGCTGCTGGCGGGAAGTCTGGGCATCATACTGGGTCACACCATGCAGTGGTGAGATGTGTGAAAACACGGAGTGATACTCTCCCCCAGCAATCTGGCCTCAGCAGAAATGAGTCATTTGGGATGCCACAGTTTGCAGAAGTGTTGACCAGAAGCCTGGAGGAAAGCAGAAAGAGCAACTAGTCATGATGGATGGAGAGAATTAGGGCTGCTCCTGGCAGGAAAGAGAAAACTGAGAAGAGATGCAATAAGGTTTCCACAATCAAAAACAGAGTTGCAGAGGAGACAGGAGAGTTTAACAAGTCTGCAGGGATAGGAAGACCAATGGGATTAAATTGCAGAGAGGAGTTCCCGACCCAAATGCCCCACAGGAATGGCAGCAGAGCCCTGGAAGGACCGTGCTGGGGGGGTTTCTGGTTTAAAAATGAGGAAACTGAGGCATATATCCCTCCTTGGATGAAAGCTTGGTATTGGGTTGAGCACAGACCTGGGCAAGAAGGCTGGTATGACCCTGCCACCAGGGATCTGGTGGAGTAGTTGCCCAGCTGGAATATGCTTTTTCATAAAATGAGACAGGGCTTATTTTTTGCATCTAGGTTGTGTTGCTCGTTGTTTTTTTTATAAAACAGTTTAGAAAAAGTCCAATCCCTTTTTTGAGGTGTACGTGTAAGAGAAAGTGAGGATTTCATTGCCCTTCATTTGCCTGTAAAACTGATGCACCCTTTTTACTCTTCAAGGGGAGTTTTCTCTCCCCTGTAAATTTCTTTTACAGAAATTTCGAGGGCAGAAACCGAGAGCTATTCCTACAACATCCTTACAAAACATTTTTAAAATACCTTGATGAAGAAAAACCCATGGGGTCGACTGTATCAGTACATAACTGTGTTGTGTCAGCAAGAGTGCAGCCAGCAGATAAAGGAATGCCGCTATCCCACATCACACCTGGGCACTGTGTCTGCTTTCGGTCCCACAAAGTCCAGAGGGACACTGAAAACCTGGGGAAAGTCCAACAGTGTTGGGAGGGCATGGTTATGGGGCATGACATGGTTATGGGGCTGGTGACCTTGGCATGTGAGGAAAAGCTGAAGAGACTGGGTTCGTTTGGCCTAGGGAAGCAAGGGCTCAGGGGATTTCATCTGTCTTTCAGTGCTGGAAACGTACACAACGGAGGCACTCTCTTCATGGGGATGCACTTTGATAGACAGGCGTTTCAGGCCAAATTTTGTCTCCAGCAAATCTTCTTCATTGTCCCTGACTATGGCAGAGGGGTTGGAATGAGATGATCTTTATGATCCTTTCCAACCCAAACCAGTCTGTGATTCCATGAGACCAGCTAAAGTCTGGGATAGGTTGCCCAGCAGTTCAGCAAAACACAATACAGACTCTGCAGCTACACCACCCATTTTAGTGCACACGTCCCTGCTAGTGGAGGTAGAGCTATGCTGGTGCTAGGGCTGCAATGCCATGTCCCCAGAAAGGACCGGATGATTGCGAGGTGCCAGGAGCTGGATGCTGGGTCCTCACTAGCAACAAAAGTAATTCAGCAAAAGAAAGTGAAAAATATGAATTGCAAAATGTCTGCAGTGGCCCAGCTTTGTTCTAGTTGTGGTCAGTTGGAAAAAAAAAAAAAAGACTGCCTTATTTTTTGGTCTTTTGCAGCCCAACCTTTTAGCCCCTCACCTTCTGACTTCATTTTGGAACACTGCTTAGTTATAAAATAAGCTGGATCCAGCCTGAGATTTCTTCCTCAGATACGATGAGTTCAGCAAAAAGAAACTCTAGCTATGGAAAAGCTCGTATGTCAAGAAAATGGAACCTAGCAGTATTTAAAAGGAAATAAAAAAGAAAGAGATGGAAGCACAGCAGCTTGGCTCCTATTCCCTTTTAATGAATAAAATAATCTTGTAAAATCAACTGACAGATCAGATAAATGAAACTTCTGCTTGAGGTTGGAAAGCACAGTTGTTTATGCTTAGGTACAATGTGAGGCATCTTCATCTCTGGTTTTGTTCCACTGCATGAGTTGCCAACAGCATCCTTCCACAGCCTCTCCCCAGGTTACAGCAGCTGAGATGTGGCTCCCGTACCACCTTCTTGAGCAGCTCCATATCTCCTTGAGAGTGTGAAGTTTGATCTGGCTCCTACAGCCTTCAGTAGGAGCTTGGTCAGACACAGGTGACACATATTTTCATAAGGCTTGAAAAAAGTACCTGTGCAGAGGGAGGATGCCAGACCTGTGCTGCACCGGGAGCCCGCCCAGGCAGCCACCCCTCCACATGCTAGACCAAACCAAAGCACATGGACCAAAGTCTGGGGATGGTGCTGCCCCTGAGCTTGAGAGATGTCACAGAGGATGCTCACACCTGTCCTGCTGCCCCGGCTCAGGCAGGGCAACAGCTCTAGCTGCTGTCTCAGCCCCACACTGCTGAAAACTACCAGACTTCTGCCACCTTTTACCCAAAGAAGAGCGCATCCTTAAACACTTACTGCAATGCCACTTGCAGTGAAGCTCAGGGGAAACCTTTCCTCACAGAGTTGTGGGGTAAGAGCAGGGTTAGCTTCTAGCTCAAGCTCCCACCTTGCCCCCAACTGAACAACAACCTTCTTGAACTACCCAGCGGACCATGTGAAGTGACGACTTGTGAAATCCTGAGGTCACAAAAGAGCAAGAGGATCCATGTCCCAAGCCACAGTCAAAGGTGTGCTGTCAGTTTACCGTTAGAAGTTTCTTTATGAGCTGTTGACAAAGATACCTGTAAGCAAGAGATGCTCTTGCCAATTTATCTCCCGCAGTTTGCGAGAGCCGACATGGTAGGTGATGATCTCCAGCGGAGTTTTATTCTCGGGGAAAAAGGGAATTTTAAGAGCACGGGGTTGCAGCGTCTGCTGGAAAAGGGGTTTTTGGGGGTGGCCACAGAGCTCAGGGCAAACTGGAAGGCGGGAGGCCCTGACGGATATTTCAAAGCTAACAGCAACCGCTGGTGGATAGCTGGAGCTGGTGGGTATCTGGAGCTGGAGGCACCGCGCCCTCTGCTGCAAATGCAGCTGCGCTCCGCGGGCCAGGCGGGAGCAGAGGGAAGCACGACACTGACACCTAGTGTCGGCCAGTCCCCCGCTATTCCCCCCAATAACTGAGCTACCAGAGAACGAAAACCAGAGAGAAAACCCCCAGCTTTCCCGAGGCCTTCGCGCTGCTGCCAAGGGCCGGGTGAGGCAGCCGGGTTACACCCTCAAAGCCAGTTCCTACCGGGGTGGCTGCGGCTGCACCCGGCCCATGGTAGCAGCGAGGGTGGGGGTACCTGGCCTATGTCTGAGAGAGGTGGGCAGCAGGAGAACATGTAGTCAGGAGAACAAGAAGAGTTTATTGCAGCCAAAACAAAACCTCTCATTCTCCAGTCAACCATTGTGCGATGATAGGAACACATCCCCAAGCCCCCCCCCCCCGCACTTGAACTCCATCTCCTACAAGACTCCTTGCAGGGAAGCAGACTGTGAAGGGACTCTTACTAATGTTGATGCTCTTGTGCGAGCAAGGGCAGTTTGTCACAGACTTGCCGATAAGAAGAGACTTCACTTGCATTTAGCAGAACACCCTTCCCTCTGGACTAGGCCTCCCAAGCCCAGCCCAAGGGCCACTTGCTCCAGCGAGCCCCATTAAGGGCACCCTCCTCTGAGGGCTCCTGCTGCAGGTACAGTATGGGAAGGCTCCAACAACCCAGACCTAGCCCAGGTTTCATGAAGAGGTTAATCTTTTGGTTAAAGCTTACTCTACTCCTTATAGAAATACACCTACACAATTTTTGAGTTCTGGGGAGTCCTTTGGTTTTCTGGGGGCTGGGTTTAAGTGAACATGAGAATACTGTTGTAGCTTCCATAAAGTACAAGCTCATATCTGCCACAACGTATCTGTTAATCACTCTGCTGGAATTATTTTCCCAAAGAACCCCCCAGCCCCTTTGGAGTTCACTTGGAAATTCCACGGGGCCTCTATCAGTAATGCATCCTGTTGTGCTGCCACCCAGATTACTTCTCTGATGGCTGTAAACTGAGTGCAGACTAGAGCTAAGTGCTCATATGCAACAGCCAAGCCAGTTTGTTTCAGAACAGCTTGGAAGCAGTATTTGGTTACATCTCAGCCCTGCAAACAGAGAAACATTTCTTACTATGCACCAAGTATGATTTCTCCCAGAAAACAGTTGTGATGCCAATCAGCATTTCCAGACCAGCCATTTATTGTCCCAGTGGCTCTAACACCATTTCTCTGGACCATGATTGTAAACGAAAATAGATTTTTATCATAAAAAAAAAAGATGCAGGAGCTCAACACTGATTCAACACAGCTGAGCTAGAAAGCTCACTCTTCAACTCTTTGTAACACTTCCCAGAGACAAATGGGAGATCATCTGAGTATCATCCAACACATCTCCGGGATGTCTTTCCCTACCTGCCTATGCAGCCTGGCAGTACAGTCAGCCCTCTGCAGCCCAGGCAGTAAGATGTCAATATTCCACTTTGTGCTGCAAGAGCTCAGCAGAAAATTGTAAACCACCTTTTTCCCAAGGAGGAACTTCACCCAAGAGCACAGCTGTTCTCAGTTTTGTGAAGCTGCCACCACAGGTTCGGGAAGGTCATTTCTCACTGGTTTAACATTCACTAGAGGAAAAAACCAGAAATCTGAGAAGTTTAGGTCTGGAGACTACTTGAGAGAGTCCAGCATAAGGCCACCAAGATGATTAAGGGAGTGGAACATCTTCCTTATGAGGACAGGCTGAGGGAGCTGGGTCTCCTCAGCTTGGAGGAGACTGAGCGGTGATCTCATTAATGTTTATGAATACGTAAAGAGTGAGCATCAGGAGGACAGAGCCAGGCTCTTCTCAGTGACAGGACATGAGACAATGAGTCCAAGCTGGAGCACAGGAAGTTCCATGTGGATGTAAAGAAAAACTTTTTCACTGTGAGGATGACAGAGCACTGGGACAGGCTGCCCAGAGAGGTTGTGGAGTCTTCTTCTCTGAAGACCAATCTGGACACGTTCCTGTGTGACTTAATCTAGGTGATCCTGCTCATGCATGGGGGTTGGACTTGAGCTCTTGAGGACCCTTCCATCTCCTAACATTCTGTGATATTTTGCAGCATGTCAGCCCCCAAACTGGACAGCAGAAGAGTAACTGGCATTAAATTGGAAAAGCAACTGTTTTCCTTCCCATCTATGACCATTCTCATTTCTTCACCCTTCCAAAAAAATCCAAGTCTCTACCAATCCCATCTCCTGACACGCTGCCCCCGCCAACCAACCAAAACCCACACACAAAACAAACTGACATAACCTCTTCCTCAATTTATCATTACCGGGGCAGTTTCATTCCTGAGGCACAAGCAATGGGAGGGATCTCTCTGATCCCGACATTAGAGTAAATGGGTACCAGACAAGGCAGGAAAAAACCAGGGTGGTTTTCAGCTCATGCCGGAATAAGATAATCCCCCAAATGACAGCAGGCATCTGGAAGTTGTCTGCACTATGCAGAGACAAATTGTTTTCAGAATTAGACAAAATCAAATAAAGAAAAACAAAAAAAAAAAAGAAATAAAGCCTCCAGAGACAATTAGAATAGAGGCAATAGATTTTGCATTACTGGAAGAATAGTCAGCTCATCCTTACGGACCGATTCCAAATCATGTTTTGCAACCATCTATTCAAAAGGCCATCTGGCTGCACTGTGGCCCTGACCAAAACTTCTCACATCTTTGGGATGCACTAAACTGGACCCTGAAATCTAATTTTTCTTCACACTGAACATCTTCTCATAGCTTCAAGGGTTAATTTCCAAAAGTTTCTCATGGAAGTGGGAATGCAAAAGGTCACTTAGACAAAGGACTTTAAACATTTCTCCATGAGCGTAATGGTTTGTGCAACCTTTGAGAGTGGATCAGATGCTAGTTAGTGCACTCAACTCAGCCTGGGGACATAACAACTGCAAATCACGGTGACTGATGTGATTTGAAAGCAAAGCTTCCTTTGATGAAGAGAGGAACATTTTTCCCGAAGGAATGAGGAGAAAAGGACAAACATGAAGTGGAAAAGCCTTACAGCAACCACTGTAATGACATTCCAAAAGACTGGGAAACTCCACATGCAGGCACCAAACAAAGCTTCCCATTTCAGCACCTGAAAGGTCGATTTGAAGCTCCCTAACAAAGCCGTGAGCAAGGTCCCCAAGACACAATGAGCTCCTGACTAGGCAACAGTGAGAGCAAGAGCCTGGCCTAAAAACACCCGGGCACTTCCAAAGGCTCCAAGAAAGGAAACTCTGATGGGGTGGGAGTTCAGTACAAGGAACTGCAGCAAACCCACTCGAGCCATGGTTTTTAAAACAAACAAAGCCCAACAGCCATTCTGAACCAACGAAGGTTGAGCTGAAACAGCTCCATTTACCTCACACCTCTCTGGGAGCCACAAGGGGTTCATGCTTCCAGACCCAGTTAAGAGCCAGAGGCAGCTGCCGATGGCCACAGAGGTGCCCAGCAGTGGGTGCTGCTCACACCCATGCTTTCACCCATGTCTGCTCATCCAAACCTCAAAAAGTGGAAGACCTGGTGCTCCACTTCAATGTCAGAAGGGACAGCACTTTAAAAGCACTTTGAAAGATGGTATTTAAAAAACATAAAATCAATAAAGCTCTTTTGTGAGCACAAGAACAGAAAATAACCCAAGGAGTACTTTCATCAACATTTTCACCAATCGAATGTTTCTCTAAAATGCCAGAATTTTAAAACAAGAATCATGTCCCTGGCTGGATTTATTATACCAGGAAAGTAGTCAAAGCTCAGTCATTCTACACACAGACAAAGCCTCCACAAAAGTGAACCAGCTCAAGTATTCAATATTGCCTCAGCCAGACACCCTTCACCCCAAAACACTGCATTCAAACATATATCTACATGGGAATAAAATGCAGTAAAGGTAAAACAAACTAGTCTCGAGTGAAAAATCTTTTTGGGAGATTTGCTTTTCCTTTTGACATGTTTTGAACTGACATACCAAGAAGCCTGAGCACTGCAGCCAGTAACTCTCTCCAACCCACCAAGATACAGGAGGAAAAAAAAAGTCCTTTGAAGTCAGGTATTTTCTGCTTTCAAACAAACAGGGTGTTTGCAACAAATCCCACTGAAGGTAGAGCAGACTTCACAAAGCTTGACATTTCTCTCTGAGTGGGCTTCTGAACTGTCAATGATGGTTATTATTAGTAGGCACAGAAATTCCCATTTTAATTAGAAACTTTATTTTGAAATACATTACACAGTTTACATGTGAAGTGCTTTCACTGTAAGGTATTTCGTAACATTGTGCTGAGCAAAATGGCTGACTGATTTCCTGGAAGCTCTTCCAGTTCTGTTGTGTTTTTATTAAATCTGTCTTGCAGAGCCAAGATGCAACCTTGGCATTCGTATTCAGAAGCTAATTACTATGTTTACTTTAGGGAGAAACTATATAATTAACTCTTCCAATTACCTATGTATTGCAATAATGACAGTAAGCATTTGCCATAAGACTGAAAGAAACCTGAGTCCTAATTAAACTTGTATTTGCCAGAGATGATAAAAAAAATAATCTTTACATCAAACTACTGTTGTAATAAGGCACAGTCAGGCAAGTATAAAGCCTGGCCAACCAGCTCAGTTTTACCTGCAGAGCCTTCCTGATGGTCTGTCAGAAGTAATCTGAGAGTCATTTTCCCTGTCTGCTGCCGAGACTTCTCAAGAACAAGGCAGAGTGATAAGGCAGCCAAAAGAACGGACATGGAAAGAAAGGAGTTGGGCATTTAGGATGGATTCTGAGCATCTGCAAAGTAGTTCATTTTGTAAATGGAACAGGCACCCGTTATTAAAATGGTGCCCAACCGTGATAAGGAAAACAGAAGCTGTACAAGCAGTGCCTGTTTGCAACAGGGTATTTTAATAAGAATAATTAAGTTGTCTGATATGCTTTCAGGTGAGCACTGCAGCATGCAGTAATGCCCACAACTTTCAAAGGGAATCTAAATTGAATTCTGAAATTGCCCTCTGCCACTCAGAAAAGCTGAATGTACCAGGAGGTCACTTGTCAGCAGGGGAAAAATATCAGGGAATGAAGCCTCCATTTAGATAATGAGCCAGTGCTGCCATCCTACTTTGCATTTCTCATTAGAACAAAAGGAAGTCTTCAGGAATGATAACTCAAGTAATTACACCGTTATTTTGGCTGCAAGAAAGTTCAAGAACTCATCAAATATGATGCTGTTTAAAGAATACGAAACAATTCTACCCACAGTCAAAGANNNNAAAAAAAAAAAAGAGAAGCCTTACCTTCCCCTCCCAGTTATATCTTTGAGGAATAACTGCGCGAGCTTAGCACTGTATGGCTTTTGGGGCCTATGAATGCTTGATAGATACCCTAAGAATTATCATTTACAAGCTACTGTTTGTTTTCAACTGTAAGTAATTTCAAATAAAAATACTGAATCTGTTTCACTTTAATAATCAAACAGCATAAAAATAATTAAAAGTGTACTTCTGATACAAATTTGAATCACATACTGAAAGAAACTGCAAAGCAAAAAGGACTATAATATACAAAAGGTTTTTAAGATTCTTTTGCAGAGCTGTGAACCCATAGTGCAGGTTTAAGATTAATAAAAATCTGTAAATGAAGTAGTCATAACAAACACTGAATATAAAATACTTTCTAAAGTATTGTACAGAAAGCCTGAATAATCAAGAATAAGAACTCAGGATAAAGGATGTTAATGACAAGCAGCCACATACAAAACACAAAGCAATAAGTTTAAATCAGACTATTTTGGTTTGTGTAGCCCTTTATTAGCAACTAAAATAGAAGATATCTGTTGTACATCACGGGTAGTAACTGACTATACTGGAGTTTTATTATACTCTAATACAGGATCATTTATAAATGCATTGTTTTCCTTTTTTTTTCTTTAATTAGAAAGCTTCCATCCCTTTGTCCATTTACAACTTGCAAAACTATTCTGAAAGCTGAATACATGTGCACAGGTCTGCAAAGAGTGCAAATTTAGGATATGGTAAATGCTTCACAGGTTGTATTTGTAAGGACTGTCTGCCACCATGCCTCCATACCTCCATACCCATTATCTTAAAAAAAAAAAAAAGAAAAAAGAAAAAAGAAAAAAAGAAAAAAAAGTCACAAAATGTTTCCATACCAGCCTTCCTTCCATTGTCCTAAACAAGAAAGCATTTTTTAATGAGTTGAAACTAAGGAAGGACTACACCTACTAGAAAAGAAGAGAGTTCTATTAGTTTGAGGTTTCAGTATACCCAAAGACGGGGGACTGTATCTTTGTAAGGGCTAGGCTGGGACCCCGTATACAGAGTGTGTGCAGGTGCCATCCCTGAGCATTCAGCCGTTCAGTGGACCATGAGCGCTCCAGCTGCGTAACTCACTGAGCTGTCTTGCCAGTTTCGACACTGGCTTGACTGAGCATAATTCAAAAATGAAAAGCTCATATTCATTCCGTTCTTCTGGAGCTCATTGATAGCCTGAAGAGAGGGGGGGGAAAAAAAAGCTGTTAAAAAAGCTATCAGCAAAATGATGACATTTTCTACATCACAGTCGTCTCCCTTTCCTCAGGGGTCCTTGCACTGTAGTTCATAATAATACATGCACCTCTGAGTAATTTGTGGGCCTAACCCATTTCTATGCCCTTCCGTTCACTGACAGTCCCCTGCTGCACTACGCACAGCCGTGCAGCTCTATAAACCAACACTGAACAACCTTTCAAATCAGACCCTTGAGAAACAATGCTGTCAGCTCCACAGGGAATTTACTCAGAAACACAGAGGTCACAAACCCCCAAACACTATCAACAGTTTTTAGATGGTGTCTGTTGCATTAAAAGAAAAGAACGTACCAAGATAATTTATTAAAACATGACAACTGGCAGAAGTGAATGACCAGCATTTAGCTCAGATTCACTGCAAAACTGGTCACTGTGTGAGGTTATCCATTGTCTGGATATTTTTAGAGTGTTGACACAGTACTGAATTTTGCTACAAGCATCCCCAATATTGATATTCCTCATATAAACATTTATAGATCCCAGTGTAAAAGGTTCCTCTGTGTTCTCCATACAGGTTACATTTCCAGGGAATAGAGTCTTCCTTTTTATAAAGGTTAACATTATTCTCATTTCAGATGTCAATTACAGTACAAATACAACAAGATTCACTTCAGCAGTATGACAGATCTGTGGCACTCCAGCACGCTGGAAAGCAGCTGTGACCCAATTCAGACAACCAAGTTAAGCCAGGCTTACATATGCACCACATCACCAAAGCAGAATATGGTAGCCAGTAAGTACCAGTTAAAAAAGATTCTAACACCATTCATTTATGAGTTAGCAGTGTGGTACCTGCAGAGTCAATCTTTCACTCTATCTGCAAAAGTCAAAAATGCTGCCAGACATCACAAGGCACTCAAAATAGTGATCCAACAGTACCACAGAAAAAAAAAAAATACATGCTTGTAAGGACTGATTCAAATGAGTCTGGATTTCTTCAGAGAAATTTGTTTGTTCAGAGCGAGAGAAAGGGAATGACTGGATTTCATTGAGATTCAGAGGGACCACAGTCCCTAATCTCCCTTAAGGAAGTGACACCCCTCAGCCCATCCAAGAGCTTAGATTTATCTATACATAAAACATGGAAACTGGAGAGCAAATTGAGAATACGTGGGAAAATAAATTAATTCAATACATGTCATTTTAGAACCAAGGAACACTCCAGCAATATTGTGTATAAAATGTACTGTACTATGCACTGTACTAAGTTACGTTTTTCAACAAATCAGAAGTTACTTACATTTAATAATACGCCAATAGGATGTCTTCCACATATTGTATTGTGGTATTTCTTCAAGTAATTGCTAAAAGATACAGGATCTAGCTGCTCTATAATGCTCATACCCTGGAAAAGAAGAATCAATAGCAATGATTACTCCCCATGTTCATAAGCAGATGTTTATACATCACCTATTTATGACAACACATTATTTCAGGAGGAAAAACCCTCTATTTTGTGTCAAGGGAATCTCAGCACATGAGCTCTAGCATGTAGCCATCTTGCTGCCATCCCCTGCCAAACTAAAAGCACAGGAGGTCTTCCAAAGCTGTCAGTGATCTACAGATGTGTGAAACTATCTTTGCAGATACAGGTGAAACGTGTGTTAAAAAAAACTCCTCCCACAAACTAGCTGATCCTTACCTCCCAGGGTGCCCCACTTCCACAGGACCTTGTACAGCAACAACTGGAAATGCTTACTGAAAGGGCAAAGCTGAAAGACATTTTGCCTCTTCTTCCTCTCCCTGGTACCAGAGCTCTGGGCCCAGCACTTGCCTGGGCTTCTGGATGTCCGAAACCCATAGACAAATCAATATACAGCAAGTGTCATGTATCCTAGGCACATCAGGCATGCAAAGCAGTTGAACTGGGCACAGGCTGACCATCTGCTCAGAGCATAAAAAGCAGATCCAGAACATCTCTAAAGCACTAGAAAGTTGGTGCACAACTGAAGTGTTAAGAGCCAGGAGATGAAGCTTCCACTTTACAGGAGGCAGTCACATATATATGTCCTTTTCTCCATCCACAGTGAGACCCATCAGCCCACAGAGTCATACTATGAAAACCAGCACACATACAAAACCTCCCAGGTATATAAACATTTGTATCCTTAGAAGCAAAAAGAATCCCGCCCACTCTTACCCACCCCACAGAGCAGACCAAATACAAGGGAAACAGTCGAAAGCAAGTCTAAATTGAGTATCCTCTGGGCTTTGCTATTTTGCCCATATTGGACTTCATCTCTTGTGTTTTTCCTCCCTTTGAAAATTACTAATTCCCTTCACCAGGTAAATGAGCTCCAGACACTCCCTAATTCAGTAAGACACATAGCTGGGCTTCTTACACGTAGCTGACAGGAAGGTTTTCCTTAGAGACTGGAAAAACCATACTCTTTGCATGGGAACAACAGGAATTTGAGATCAGGAAGGGGGAGAATTTCTCCTAAGGTTTCTGCGATTGTCCTAACCCCTTCCCCTGCTTTTGGGAAAGCAGGGGTGATAAAAGGAGAAATCACGATGGAGGAAGCAGTCAGCCAACCAGTCTGTCCACTTCAAGAGTGAAACCTCTTGAATATTCTGCAAGGGTGTTGGCTGATCTGGTAGATACACTCATTATTCAGATTCATTACAATGGTGGGGCTGGAGATCCCCAGGAGAGTCAGGGAGGATTAGAAAACAGCAACCATGACCACCACCTCTCTGTACTTTTAATTAAAATGCGACATAAGATTAATTCCTAGATGAATGTATTTTAAGGAAAAAGTAAAGCCAAACCATGCTAACCAATTGTGGCAAGAGCCCAGTACTTCCAGGGTCACGGAGAGGGTGTTTGGACCCCCAGACAGTAATTACAGCTGCTACTCAGTCCAGATCTACTGAAACTTAATGAGTGCCAAAAAAAATAAAAGCTAGCTATTCTGTAACTAGCAATAGATGGCATAGATATAATTGCATTTCTGATAAGCAGCATGTCACTGAACTACCCATCTACTTGTGAATTATAAGCACAACCAGACTGAACTACATATACAAGCAAAACTAAACATGCATAAATCACTCCGGTACTGCACAGCTCCTAGGAATATACTTTATTCACTTGTGAACCCTTTCATGACTTTTTAAAAAAATTAAATGGCTGTTCAGTTGACAGACTCGTTTTATAGCTGTCACTGGAACATAGTGGGCAGAGGCATTTGTGCATTTGTCTGAAATGAAGGGACACAGATTTATCAGAATGCCCAGCAAGCTTATTTAAGTGCACAGTTCAGCACTGCAAAACATCTAGAGCTATGCAGTTCATCCCAGCAAACACCAACAGAACTCCATACATCCCAGACTGGAGAAAATCCATAGGAAACTGGTATTAACACATATCCTATCAGCATTCAGCTGTACTTAATTTTTCAGTCTTCTGGATTTAAAAACTGTTGTGGCAGAGGAGCAACGGCTACCAAGGTTTTTTTCCCCTCAATCTAAAACGGTGTTGAGGAACAAAGGAAAAGTTTGTGGTTTATTTTCCTAAAAAGCAGAAGTATGAAGCCAGTAATTTTCAGTATTCAAAATAACTTAGCCGGGCATGGTCTAGAGGTGAGTTAAAACACACAACAAAGCCCATGTGATGAAAATGCAAACCACCAGACAGTTCTGCAGTTTATCACATGGTTATTATGGCACCACACAGAAACTGAAAATCTCAGTTAACCAGATACTGTAAATGGCACCTACAATATCCTAGCACAGTGCACCTGATATTTAAGAATATAACTTCTTTTAATAATCTAATCTCCTATAGAGCCAAGTATTTACAAACTCACCCATCAAAAAAACCAAAAAGCAAGAAACCCAAACCCAAAACCCAGAAAAAACACCCCCACAACAGCAAAACCAAAAAAAATAATAAAATACCACCCCAAAAAGACCCCCCTGCCCCCAAATAAAAAAAAAAAACAAACAACTGTCATCTTTTCTTATACTGCACTCCAATAATCCCTTGGCTGGTCAAGTTTTAAGTTTGTAACCAGTTACTTCTGCTGCTTCTTCACACTAAACAAAAATAAATCTAAACTTGTAGCATACTCATGGAAGTAGAAACAAGCCTGGGTTTTAGCAGCATCTGGTCCAACCATCTTTGCACACGTGGGTCTCGCGGACCAGAAGGTAGCCAGCCCACAGGACAATTACTGTCTGGGCAGAGCAGAGTGGGCCAGGAGCAGCACCCAGCAGAGAGCTGGGGCCTTGCATTACACCTGAGTGAAGAAGGGTTCCCTGGCTGGAGCCCTGCAAAGGGTGCTGACACACTACAGCAGCCCTGCAAAAGCTACCAGAACAGTGCAGTTGATGTGAGCCACCCAAGAAGCTCCTTGTGCTGTGCTTGGCTCCTGCACAACCGCCAGCCAGTCCTGCATGGCCCTCCTCAGCGCCCGCATCATCCTCCCCCTCCAGCATTCCGGGTATCAGGACCCTCCTGTTGACTCAAGCAAGGCATAAGGTTTCACAAACAGAAAATGAGCAATCTGGCAGTGAAGACTGAAGTGAGCAGAATGCATTTTCTGGCCAGTCATAATAAAAAAAAATAATTACTCTTGAAGATGCCTTACAGAACACTTCTCCGCTGTTATTTATAAATATGGTAGTTATCACATTTTGATATACAAATTATTGTCCATTATAACTCTTTGTTTGAGGATTCTTTAAGGTACCCCTATTAAGGCTGTTTATTCCTGTCACTGGCACTTCACAGGGTGTGCTGTGGTATCCCCAGGGTAACACAGCGGTCACATTACGAGTGGCTGTGGAGAAACTGATGCCTGCCCAGCAGTATTTACTACTCTCTATGCTTTATGCTGGAGTTGTCAAAGGGCTCTCACTTAAAAATCACAGCAAAGTATCTCACAGTGATTACCAAATTAGTAAATCTTTAACGCCCAGAGCATTTAGCCACACATCTGTGTTTAAGGTCCAGCTTAAATAGGGACACAACCATTGTCCTCCCACAAGGACATTTCTAAGGAAAATTAATTTCATTTTAACTTAAAGTATCTTCCTGCTTACAAAGTACTCAGCTGGATGCTTTGCTGGTTAAGTCAAATACAATTAACTACTGGGCCAGTAACAGAAGAGGTTAAAATCTCTCATGGCTTTAGAGCAGCTTTGCCTCTATCTTAATGCTATTTTCCCTGTAGAGGGGCCTAGTGGTTACAACAATACAAGTTCCTCTGACATACTAAATGACATTTAAAAACTCAATACTTATCTAAGGAAACAAGAAGTAGCTGAGCAGGGCATATAAAATTGAATGAACTCCTACCAAAAGCTGGATAAACATGACAGGGAGATCTTGGTGGCATTGTGGATAACATCCCAAGTGTACCCACAGTGCTGCTAGAAAGAAATTCCTAAAATTCACCCAAAGCAAAATGTACTCGGTACAGAGTTTGAATGTAGAGTCACGTGTTCATATCTAACATGATATAAGCAAGCAAAAAATGACTACAGTATACTGCTCCGTAGCAGGCTTAGTTTTCCAGTGCACTTCAAGATTCAAGAAATATTTTCATAGTTATAAACAGTAAACATAATTTTCAATGTTACAAAAAACTGTCATTTCCTTTTGATTGCAAAACTACCAAAAGGAAGAGTTGGTGCAGCAGTGTATTCACTAGGAGTAATTAGTTGCCAAAGTCCAGTCTCTCTACAAGCTTTCACCACAAAAATTAGCAAGGGGAAACTAATGTCTACTAATGCACCTTAATCTGCTCTCCTGCAAAAGCACACATAGCTGCAAATTCTGGGACTCTGCACAGAGACACTTGTCTTTATAGAGAAGCCTCTCAACTGAAGAAAATTATTACCAACGGGATAAATAGAAACAAGACAAAATATTTACTGTTTCCATTCCAACAATGAATAGTGGAAACACAAAAGAGGTTAATATGGCTACACAAAGCAAAGAACTCTTAGAGATCTCTCCAGCAGACAGGATTTATTCCTTCAAGACAAGGAAAAAATTAACATGCTACTACAACAACTATCTCTTCTAACAGATTACACAGAAATTACATAAATGATGCAAATGGTTTCAGAACTAATTTTAGGGTCACATATTTCCAGAAGAATTACTTCTATTCGGTGCCTTAAGTATAGTCTTGAACAGTAACACTTTTATTTATTTAAAAAGAAATCCTTGTCTCCTGTGACTGCAAAAAAACCTCAACGTAATTGGCATCGTGATGTTTATGCATTCAGCCTTCCTTTCAGCCATTTGCCAAACCCAAAAATGGAGTACGGTCTATTGCTCTTCACCACCTACTACAGCGTAATGAGCCGTGCAGGGGAAGATCACTTCCAAAGAAACGGTGACTTTTGTTTACCTGACTAGCACAATCCCCTACAGCCTTTCCTCCTCAAAAAGGATGTTGCTGAAGCCACTGGCGTAATCCCAACACCGGTGTGCTACGCAGGTATCGCAGCTAGCAAACCTCAACTACCACAACACTCGATTCACAATTCTCACCGCTTCTTGGAAACATAAGAGGGTATGGGGACAGGAGTTACATTACACCACGGGACTTTTAGGTAGGTGAACATGCATTTACTCTCATAAATTATGCTTATGAGATTATACCCGCATTATTTTGTGCACAGTCAGTAAAATGGAGGATATTACCTAAAAACAGCTAAGTTCTTATTTCTGTAAGCAAAGGAAAAGTATATGCACAATAAAGTAGCTAATCTATAATATTTTGTTAGAGAAATTTCTAAAGTGTTCAAAGAAATGAAAAGAAATTTGAAACAGGAGAAATTTGTTAGTTAGTTCCACCAAATCTGAAAACTTACCATTTTATCTAGGTGCTCAATGGATCTATAAATTTCTCCTTGGGATTCATCATAGTAACTGTAACGGAACCTCTGACCTTGAAACAAAAATCATGTATAAAATAAAAAAGGGAAAAATCGTAGCTAAAACACTCCCTAGTACTTACTAAATAACCGAAACTATAATATTTGTAAAGTAGTAATCTTCATTTATTTTATACTTTTTAGCTCCACTGAGAAAACTCTAGGGCAATCAAAGTAGCCGCCCAAAAGCAAAGTGAAAAAATACATGACGGGCAGCTGCGTTCCTAAAGAGAAACCTACCACGCAGAACTGACACTGCAGTATCACTTCACAACTGCCTGTCTATTGCCTTGGAATCCAATTCTATAAATTAAAAAGTAAAGCAACATTTCTTTTCACTGGCCCTCTTAAAGTCAACCCTGCAGTCAAGCTACTTCTGCTAGCACGATACCCACAGTAAATGAAGGTTAAAAGAGAAAGTTCATGGTAATTCAATGAACGGTTCTAGACGGCTCATTAGCCACAACAGAACCCAGGTCATTCTTATATACCTCCAGCTATTTCACAATTCAAAGATGAGCAAAATATGCACTTAATTACATAAGTTGACCAAAGATGACAATGAAAAAAGGGAAGAAGGTCTGTTGTGTAACATACAACGTATCTTCCTGAAGGAGTCCCTTAACACACTTAAAAGAAAAATGAAGTGTTAAACCAGAACAGAAGTCAAGGCTTCTGGAGTCTTTATAGCTCTGCCACCAAGATGAACTGGGATAGCTCTGGTGAATTGGCATAAATACTCCATCTGCTATCTTACTCAGCAGTAAAACATACAAAACTTATTTCCATCAGAGGGATGTTGCCGTGTCCAGTGAATCTGTAGCCCATTAGTTTTGCAAGTTGCTTTGAGGTGCTTAAAGGAAGAGTAAAAAGAGCAAGAACTTCAGACACTTATTTCACTGCAGTAGCAAAGAGATGCATATAAACCCATACACCTTCACCATTTATTTCCTCCACTACACTGACAACACATTACCACAGTAATACTTTTCATCTATTGCTCGAGATTAAAAGAAAAATAACTTTTTAGCTTTACGGAGGCATTTAAGTTTCAAAGATCCATTCACCAGAAGCGTTCAACATTTGAAATACATTATTTGAAAGTCACTATAAAATATTCATCATACTGCTATAGTAAAGCGATGTGAAACTTACCCCAATGGCAAAAGTCAGAAGAAACCACAAAGAGGTTACTAGGATCAGCTAGGTATTTACTGAAGAGTTTTCCAAATTCCTGCTCTTTTGACTCACTCAGTGCTCCGACCAACACAGGAATAATAGTAAACTCATCCTTATGGCTTATAAGCAAAAGAAAAGAGGTTGTAATTCAAGTAACAGCTGAAGTTTTCTCAGGGCTTGCTAACTGAAATTGCAGAATTCTTTAAAAAGGCACTAGTGAATTGAAGATACAGTTAATTTGTTACAGTGATAGTAGGAAGTTGTTTTAGAAACTGAAACCTCTTCAATTTCAGAAAACAAATTGTTTTACATCCCCCACCCCACCCCCCAGTATTTATGGTTGCTGAAAAGCAAAAACACCAGGCAAACAAAAAGAAAAGACACAATGAAATCAGCAATGAAGTACAAATGGAATTCTCCCTGTATCCATGTTGCACAAAGGTTGGATAAATTTATAACATATACAAGAATGCTCAAGATAGCACCCCATATGGATACTGATACTCCAGGGAAGATTACAAGTAGTAAGGAAGAAAAGGTAAAATACAAAGACAGGGGAAAACACCCCCAAAATTATCACCCTTTACAACAACTTATTCGAAGTACTGACATGAAATAACACGTGCAAACAGAACCCTGATTTCAAAATTAGTATTAAGTCTCATAAACTTAAAATCCCACAGAAAACACCTATTAGTATTTTACCTTCTTTCACAAATGCCTTACAAATAATGGAAAAAAAAATCCTATGAGAAACATTCATGAAAGCATGCCTAATATTAACTCTATCCTTGTTTATAAGGGGTGCTCCAATTTCATCATTCATGTGTTTGCTCTGCTCAGTTTCTGCTACAGCAACTAATCCAGTTTCTGACCCTCTCCTACCCACAATTTTTAATGGGGGTCGGGAAGTGTGGGAATTATATGCTAGCTAGGGTTTCATATATTATAAAGGGAATTACTACTTCCTAGTGCATTTATCCACACAGTTCAAACATTTAATGCAACATAATGGTCATTCTCTTAGGAGTAATTAGCCCTGGTACCTTTCCATGGCTTTAGCAGTATAAGGCAAATGCATTTCAATACTGTGTTCATCTTCGTCTGTCTGTAGAGACATACGCTCAAACATTCCAGTCTTCCACAACTCTCCATAAACTGAAATGAATTAAAGATTAAAAAACAAAATAATTAGTAAGAATGAAACACCTTAAAGCACATTGCACTGCATCATTATTGGAACGAGCCCAATGTAACAACTTACTTGCCTCCAAGGGCTGTCATCATAAACCACTTGTTTTTAAATACATTCTGGATTTAAATTATGTTCAAGTCATGAAGTTATAAATATAATTGATTCAATGTACACTAAGTGTTAAATCAATGACTTTGTTAGTATATTAGGAAAGATTTCAGTTAGGATGCAAAACTTAAGACAGACTGAACCCCCCACATCTGAAAATAATCATGCATTTACCCAGCCACCAAATTCTTATTTTCACAAACTGCACCATCATATGTTTAAAAATTAGAAGAAATTTAAAATTGCTGATCAGCTGAACACATGCTGGATGTGTTACCATTAATCACTAAATCATGAAACCAGGAGACAACAAAAATGTATTAAGTGATCCAAATTTTAAAGTTATATTTTCAAGTTTGAAGTGCCCTTGGTGGTATGCAGTCATCTCTACATTTTTAAAACTTTGGATGAGGAATTTCATATAGGGCTGTGCCTCCCTCTCTGATCCATAGTGGAGTTCTACAGAAACTGAAACATTTGTTGCCTAAGGAAATGTCTGTGGACACTATGCAGAAAGCCTGAATTAGCTTGCTTCATCAGTCATGAAGAAATAGGGATGTATCTGTGCTAATCAACACTTCTGAAAAAGATACTGTATTATTTAGGTATATGTCAAAACACATGAAAAATATTAAATTTCACTCCACCTTTAGCTTAGACTGAAAGATTGTTATTTCGGGAACTAACAGCTTTTAAGTTCTCCAAGTACTCTGCCAGTTACAAAAAAAAAGTAACAAGAAATAATGCATCCAAATAAAAGCAGCTTTTTGTTCCCTATTAATTCTGTATTAGACAAACTCAAACCAACTAAAGCACTATATTTTTTGCAGACAGAATACTTCACAGAATAATGGAGCAGGTGCATAGCGGGCTATTATTCAAATGCAACACTTCAATTTTGAGATCTCTTGTAGAGATCACTTGTCAAGAGGCATGCGCGTATCATGGGAAAGATAGCAAAGACTGAAAATTCTGTACTTGCAGAAGCAAGAGAGATGTGAAGGTTATAATACAGCAATGCCTGCAACCACCAGGATCTTTCAGAAGTCAGATTTCATGGGAGAAGCACAGTTTTACATTTGCATGCTGCTTAGAAGCGATGAAGTGTCCCACAGTAACCAGAGTGCTCAGTGCTGTAGTACTGCAATTAATACTAAAGCCTCAGCAATCTTCAAGACATAAGCTTTATCGTGCACTTACTCTTTTGGTCAATTCGCAGATCGTACAGAGGTGTCCTATAAATGTCCACGCTGGAAAGTGCACATCGGGAAAGGGGCACATGATGGGAAGGCCCAAGAATGAAAATTTTTCGGCTACAATAGTTAACACAAAAGCCCACAGTTCAGACAACTAATCGCACAGAGACTTGGTTTAGAGTAACAAATTTAATAAAAGTGTATGAAGTGATACGTTCTGGTGGTTACCAATAGTAACTCTGCTGTGTGCATGACCACAGACCAATCTGTGGCCTAGCTTTGTTTGGAATCTTGGCAGTGATCATGATATGGGTTCTGTAATACTTCTCGTAGCCTTAAACCTCTTAGGTTATATACCAGAGGGCACTCATCACTTGGAAGCCAAATGACATATTATAGCCCCTGAGAGCTACAGAGATTTTTGTGTTCTCTCCTTGGACCAACACAACCTTGAACAATTACACATCTGCCCCCAAAGAAAGATTATATTTACCATTTCTTTGGAGCTTTTCACTTATTTACTTCACATTTCACCAAACTCAGATTTAAGTAATTCTGAAATGCTGTTTTTATACAGTTGTTGCATCAACAGCATGGACTTGGACCTGCATGTTCACAGCTTTAGCTGATACTGCAAGCTCTCACATATCATGATGTAATTTCATCACTGATTGTTCCTGATTAGAGGGTCTCCTGCCACAGAACTTCAAGAAGAAAAAATTCTGTAGCGAAGTAAGCTTTTCAAATCGAGGATCATAAAATCTTGTTTCTGGTGCTGAACTAAATGGAGGGCAGCATATAAGGATTCCCTCCCCCATTTAAGTCCTACAGCAAGCTATATAGAACACACTAAAACTTTTTATAGTGCTCATAAAAACAGAATTCCCAAGTGTGCAGTACTTCAGCTGAAAGGCAAATGACTGGCCAATTCTAAACATCCCAAATGACACCAAAGATCCAGAAAGCTCCATCAGCTCCATGTCACTGAACCTGGAGAATGCACCTTGGTCTAGAAATTTTAGAAAACCTAGTTATTATCTGTGACACTAATCACAGAATATTAGGAGCTGGAAGAGAAGTTATCTTTGTTTTCTTTACAAGAGTTTGGAAAGAATCAAAACTACTGTCTTTGGACAGCATTACAACACGTTATCTCATAAGCAAATGAAAGACATTGCAAATTAGATACTTTGAGTAAATACTAGAGATGTTTTAAATTCTTGTAACTTGAAAAGACGACGCAGTCAGCAGATAACAAGAACAAGAATTATATTCCTTTAACCTAGAATAACTGGATTCATATTTTTAGAGTCAGGCACGGACTACAGTAGGATGTTGGGTTTGTTTGGTTTGTTGGGGTTTTTTTAGCTGTTGTGCTGTTAGAAACACAACTTCATTTAAAGTGATTACAACAAGTAATTTCCGTGACTTCAAATATTATATACACATAATGGATCACTTTCTCCACAGCAGAAGAGAATAGTGATAGCATTCAGCCCATAATTCTGCACTGAAAAAACAATGCAGAATCATGATCAAGTATTTTAACATACCTTAAAAAAAGAGAAAACCTCCCAACAAAACCAAAGCACCTTGTAACCAGTAAAATAAAACTCAGCTTGCACTTTTATAAAAGTGGTGGAACACCAAGCAATAAAGTAAATCAAGCATTACCTGCAAAAAGAACATCTTTAACCCTTCCCTTCTGTCAGGTTAGTTACTAGTAATTCTCAGTAAATTTTGAAAATACAGCTTTACATTTTCGTTTTTGAACAGTTCTTTTGTGTAACATCCAAGCATTTTGAACATTTATGATGTTAAAACAGAAGGATTGAACAAAAGACTGGAGTACAAAACTGAAATTTGAGTACTTTGACGTATAACAACGTAAAAACAACATTCAGCTTCTTAGCAAACTGCAATGGCATTAACTTGTATTTTGCAAAGAAAAACTTTAACACTTACGTAATATTAGGATCCACTTGTTTGTAAGCATGGGCTGCACAAGATCCACAATAGGTATATCCTGCATGGCTGCAAATCAAGGAGCACAAAGTGATAACATGTTAAATCTTAAATATGTTGATATTGCTATTAAATGTCAATTTCTTCAGTATTATTTATTCCCACTGAGCTAGAAATAGTTAAGCGTGATCCAAAAATCAATTCCCAAAACAGCTGGAGAGTACTGAACGTACCAAGCGTGCTCTGTTAAAGAGCTATCAGTCACCACTGAAAGTCAGTGTGCAAGCTTCCAGGCCAAACCACCTTTCACCACTTGTAAAAGACTTGCACAGACTAAGGAACTGCTTATTACCAGAAGCCTCATGTAATGCCAAGAGTACAGCCAGGGGATAAGGGAATAGCAAGCTACTGGAGAAAGCTCTTCTAACCATACTCCAGTAACAGAATACCATGACAGCAGAGAGGTCTGGCAAAGAGAAACCACCCACTACAGAAGATAAAGAGTAAAAACGCTCTGCCATTGAAGACGATAAATACCTCAGTGACAGAATGAATAAACACAAGGAAAGGAGTAGCATGCAGCACAGTAGCCTTTACTGCAGAGAACACAACATATGCTTTACCATTTCCTATCACTCTAGCCTGCAACCTTCCTCAACTTGTGTTTCTGTCTGTGCTCCAAAAGCATTCATAATTATTCTGACTACTTATCTCAAATATCACATCCAAATCTTAAGACCCGTTCCCTTCAAGACCATTAAAAGCAGCATAAGATTCACTTCACAATGCTAAGAGCCTTAATTCCAGACAACATTCATTCCTCAGGGTCCCAGGCCAAGTGGTGAAGAACAGCTTGGGGTCACTCAGCAGTGTGTCCCCATCAGAAGGCCATGCCCACGTAGCACAGTGCTTAGACTACATCGCCTCCAGAGTGCCTGTGACCCTAGGTCAACAGCTACTTATTCTGAGCCAAATATGCGCAACAACACAACTACAGCTTTCCAGATGGTGCTTTTATAAACTGATACTGAGAACAATACATGCTCCAAGTCCTGGAACATATAGGATATGTCTCCTCATCAACAGCACTGGAGTATTTTAAGTTATTTGTATGTATGTACACACACGTGCGTGTATATGCATCCACAGAATTACACCCAAAGCAATTTACCCTGAAAGTGACCCTGGGCTTTTACTTCAGCATCACTTACCTCTTCTGAAGAGCTCAGAAAGGTACTAACATATACACTACAGGGATAAAGAGGAGACTGAAACTCAGAGCCCCAGCAAAGTATGCTATATGGCAATGTAAACAGAGCCTTCTGAAAAGTTCCTTCTTGCTATAGGCTTCTTCAGTCTTTCACTAAAAAATTAGTAACCGTATCCCAGGTGGGAAGACAAAGGCATGGTTATCAAAACGATTTGTCAAGACCACAGGAGGACCTCCAGCAGTTCTGGAAGAGAACCCAAGTTACCTAATCCACAGCTAAGGCAGACTTGGGAGAATTTTTTCCACGCATTCAATGCTATTATGGAATACTTTAAACATTATGTTAATGCTAAGTATAGTACAGGAAAACCAACATTTTTAAGGCACTCTTTCTAGTGCTTCCAACTCACAAAACACTCAAATGACCAACATACTTTCCTTATTGTAGGTCTCTACCGTCTTCAGGAATCTGCATTCCACCTAAATAGTTCAGATGATCCCTATTTCTCCTTTGGACAAAAAAAAGACACAACCCAAACAAAACCATAAAAAGTAAACCATTTTGTATAGTTAAAAAGGCTTTGAATACCTTCAAGCTTTGCTAAATTTTGATTTGAAGGCAATGTTGGTATTTAGTTTATTTCATTTGTGTGCTTTTATGGGGGTGTTTTCTGGGTTGGGGTTTTTTTTTAGTTATGTGTAGATGAATGAGCTGTCATCTTTAGACAGCCACTGCACTAATGCACGTCTTATCTGTCTTACTGGATCACAAGGGAAATGTTACATCTTGAGTACATCAGCAAAAGCAAACACACAAACTAACACAGCAAAATGTGCACATAATTATTTTATGTCATGTTCAAAAAACTTATTCAGAAACCGTATTACATTCCTTCCAGCTAAAAATTAGCTTTCACCCTTTTTCAAAATCACTCAAAGTAAGAAAGCATTAAACTACTCAAGTACTATATGTACTACAATCCCATTTGAAACTTACGGTGCAATAATGGCTCTAGCAGGTCTCTTTGTGGACTGTACTTGAGAAAGCCAACCTTCCAGTTGTGCATTCAGCTGGGGTCCTATGAAGACACAAGGAAATACTGAAGCCATGAAAGAATCTAAAGCCAAACAATTTCCAACACATTTAAAATTTTAAATATCAATGTCTCTGTTTAAATACATTTCTAAAAATGACATTTTTCCCCACCCCCCTCCCCCCCGAACAAACCCAACCCAAAGCACAACATGCCTGTAATGTTGAAAGTTACACTAGGAAAGTCCAAGATGTTAATTTATTGCACATCTAAACACGCACTCATTGTTCCTTCCTCTGTAAACAGATACACATAACAATCACCAGAAAGAGTGTCTGGTGATCTCAAAAGAGAGGCTAATAGATGACTGATTACTCTAATAGCCATACTTGCAGAATTCTGAATTAAAATATTAACATGGCCTATACAAAGACCTTACATACTGAGATGATGTGCAGTGGCTAGGGTACTTCATCCTTTACTATCATAAGCAAACACAGGAGCACAACACCAGGCACACTAAGCTGGAGAAATGGTAAATACACGGGAAACAGCTAGAAGAGTGAAAACACCATGCTTATACCAATTCTTTAACAGCTTTTGAGCCATCAACATGTACTACAAGTACATATAATCCTTGGCAGCCTTAAACTTCAATAATTGACCAGCCCAACACTTGACAAATAATTCAATTAGCTGAGAGGTGATAAAATGCCTTCTAGAAATGCAAGATTAAAAAATGCATTTTGGTATTTCCTGGCACAAAGAAAACTCTTTGATGCAAAGCGATTCTGAAGGAGCAAATCTGGCAAATACTGCACAACATATTTATATTAAAGACTCTTAAAAACTCTCAAGTAAAGCTCATTCAACTATTATAAGTAATTTATTAATGTCATTATTAAAGAGATGCACTTTTTTTTCAGCTGGCACTATGCTCTTGACAGAGCTGTATGTCAGCAGAGTTTATCTGTAAAGGACAGTGCAGTAAGCTGTTTTTTTTTCCTACCACATCTGTTGTACATTTCTGTATCTTCCCAGTGCAGGTGTCAGAACCAAATTAAATACCTGAAACTATTGCACAGTTACATTCCAAGCTGTCCAGGCCTCAAGATGAAGAATCTCCAAAGAACTAAAGAAAGCCAGAGAAAAGATCTCAATTTTTGCAGAATCGAGTCATCAGAGACAGTGGAAAAAGCTTTGTCCATAAAGGTAGGTGCAGGGGAGTCTTGGAAGTCTCAAAAAACACTCAAAAAACAACCCCACAAAACCCTAAAAATGAATCCCCTTTATTTTAGAAGGGTCTTCTCTTCTCCAGGCTGAAGAAGACCAATTCTTTCAGCCTGTCTTCAACACCTCTCATAGGAGAGGTGGTTTCGTCCTCAGATCATCCTTGTGGCCTTCTCTAGTTTTTGTGTTGGTTTTTCTGTTTGTTTTTTGTTTGTTTTTTTTTTTTAATAAAATACTTGTATTTAAGTTTATAATGAAAAAAGGGATTTCCTCTATGGCTGTAAAGAATCCTACCTTCTTACATGAGGGAAGGTGAACTAGGGCAACACTGTTTACCTAAGCCTACAATCACCTTGAATGCCTTAGCATCTACAGCTCTATTAACACAAAAAACTGGCATTCATTAGCCACTGTCACTCTTATAATACTTTGTGAAATGGTGAAATTGTCAAAGAAAACATCTCCTCTCTCTCCCCTCCAAACCAGTGTTGTTTGTTCTGCTGCTTCTGTTGCTTGGGGGAATCAACAGAGCAGAGACATGCAATGGCAATAAGGATAATGACCTCTAAGCAAATGTAGGCTGCTTACAAAGCTAAATAAAACCAAATACATATCTACCTTCCACCCTGTTTCTCACCTACCAGGAGACTAGCAAAGCAGTACTTTATTAGTTTTTTTTTTTAATATATACGTAAAAGAGAAGACGTAAGCCACTCAAAACCCCTGACTTTTACTTCTCCCAAAGCACGTATGAGGATGAATTACTTTCTGAATGAAGCTCTTTAGAAGAGCAGAATTTCCACCCTCCGCCACCTACTACCCAGCGACTTTGAGAAGGGGTCAGGTGGGGCAGTCAGGTTTACTCAAAGGTAGCACAGATCCACAGGCACCACAACAGCACCACAACACATCTCAAGTGAAGCAAGAAAGCTGTAGAACCTTCTTCCGGTGCTTGGCCTTCTTCCATCCCTTTTTTAGCAGGAATATTTGATTAAGGTGGTTAGGGCCTAGGTGGTCTTACTCTGCTATTACAGACAAATGATACGAATAAGCAACAAAAATTTCTTTTTTTTTTCCCCCAGAGGCAGTAAAATAACAGACCTGTAGGACACAAGAGATGCAACTTCTGCCAGTGTTTACTTAAGGACCAGGTAACACATACACTTTCTGGTGTGTGTCCCCTCCTCCTCTTTAATGCAACTACAAGGTGCCTTTTTTAGATCATTAACTCTGACCTAATCTAAATTCTATATGACCTGATACTAACCTATACTATTTTAATAAAGCGTGTAATCAAATATACCTCTCCAAAGGACTAATGGAAAGAGAATGGAGAATACAACATATTGCCTTGACTTTTTAGCTCAAGAAAAGAATAAAACAACACAGACCCATGTGAACTGTCAGCACAGCCTACCTGCAACTTCTTATTCTTACAAAAACTCTAAGGGGCATATTCTAAAACTGCACTGTTCCCGTTACCAAATTAGCATCAACTTTTTGTTGAAGTGTTCAGAGAGGCTTTTCTTCCAATTTATCAAACATGACAGTGCTTAAGGCTGAAGTCAAAATATTTGAATTGGATATACCAAATATAAATAAACCCACGTTATTACAGTAGATATGCTCTGCCATATGGAATTGTATTACAGGAGACGAGTAGCTTCTTCATGAGCAGCTGTGTAAATAAGTTTTGTTCATATGTAAATTTAAGTCAAACTGGAAAAAGGTCTTTGCAAATAGTCACTAACTGCAGTAAATATCCATCCCCTAAGCTGACAAGCATGGGTGAGGAATAGCGCTCTGCCTATATATCCTCCTGCCACAGTGGTGGGAGGCAGGAGTCCCTGCCGCTTGAGCCACAAGTCGGATGCCAGCTCAATAAAGCAGTCAGGATGAGCACAACGGGCTTTAAGGCTAACCTGGGCAGGACAGGAAGACATGTGGATGCAATTCCTGGATGCAGCTATCAATATGCTTTAGCATTAATACCGTAAGAACAGACCTTTTATAGATTAAAGAAAGGAAGTTTATGCAGCAAAATATGAGCTTCACTGAAGCACATAAAGATCAGCATTTCAATCCTATGAAATAAGGTATAAATATAGGTACCTAAGTAAGTAACACTGACATGATCTGTGGCTATTTCACATCCTGTTTCGTTTTGGAAACTGACAGAAGTTACACCATATTAAAAATAATTGCAAGCACAGATCAAGGCTCCACCAGACAAATTTATGTCTGCAACTACAGGCAGAACTTACTAAAACATCTCATCTAAAAGGATAAATTACTTTCCCCCCCATCAACATTATTCCACCACAAAACACTACAGCAAGTAGGAAGGAATTCTTCCATGTTAAACACATGCCAGCATTACCCAAAGAATAACATCACAGACATCTGGTAGTCACATGCTTAGATTCTTCACCTCAATATACAGCTGTCGTGGTCCAGGCTTTGTGCTTTAAGCCAGACCAGCACATTCCTTCCACCGCCAAGCTCACCCAGTCGCATGAGGCTGAAGTGTTTATGTGCCAAGTGCAAACACCACATAACAGGAACTTGCTCCTGTCTCAGCAGCCACCATTCCAAGTGCAAAGCCTACCTTTTCAGGCGGGTAAGGAAGCCACGGCACATGCTCCAAATCCTAACCCTAAGAAAATGCTTCTTTTACTGGAAGAGAGTAAGCCTCAACCAAAATTTTGAGCAGCACCAGGGAAAACTGCTCATGTTTGCCCTGGCTGCACGTGTACAGCACTTGCAGTAAGGCAAACAGAGCATGGTAGCAGTAGTGATGCTGTCCCCAGCTTCTACACCTTTACTTAATCACTTTCACTTGTCTCAGCATATCTCCCACCACAAAGGAACCAACATTTTTTTCAGAGCCTTACTCCTTTTATCTTTACATTACCTTTACCCAGAGATGAAACACTCCACTCCTTGAAAATAAGTATTACAGCATATGTACTAAGTTAAGTCTTGAAGAAAGAACAAGTTTTACGTGTGCAAAGAATAAGATGTGTCAGAAACAGAAGACGATTCCCAACAACTCGTGCTGATGAGGACATTCTCTACTGCTAGCATATATTCTAATACCGATGAAATGGTGAAATTGGCCTATGAGCAGAAATCTACTTATGCAAACTATAGACTGGAGGAAAAGAAAATTAAGACACAAATAAAGATTACACTGGTGCTACATAAACTCCTATTACACACATTATAATACGCATATAAAACAGCAGGAAATGCTTGAATAGGGAAAAATAAAACTAAAGTCACAACAGAAGCACTGAGATCTGCTTTGGTGGCAGTTCACTGCATGCCCCAGTTTTCCAGTAGTTCTGTTATTTCCTTCAGTGAAAGTTATTAGGAAACAAATAATCAAACCATAACTGCACTCATTAAAGAACATCAAATAACATGCACCTACCTAGCTTTATAAAATGTCTTCCCAGTTAGGCCATTCAGAGATCCAAACAAATGGCCTTTTGTTTCACAGCTCTGAGGAAGTGATTTTCTCTCTAATACATGCTAAATGTAATCAGAATTTGTGAAGTACTCACCAGGTGATACTTGCAGGCCTATTTTAATAATATGAGGACCATACCAAATGTAAAGCACCTTTTCAGTTCCAACTGCGCAATAAAAATTAAATGCAGTCAGATTAGAGATACTCAACGCTGATTCAAGAGATTCAGTAAAAAATAATAACCTGAAATTGTATTTTAAATTATTTGGGTGTACTTTTGCCATATACAATGTTAAATAATACCACCTGCATATTAATATTGTGTTCCATGATTTATTAATAAGAGAGCCAGCAGTGACACATCCACTTTCCCCATAAAACATTTTAAAAGAAAGCAACAGAAGACCAGCGAGGCAGGAACATCACATTTAGTATTTAATATTGCAAATCAAATACTTAGAAGTTTGCAAGACACCATGATTACTCGTTCACAGACTGCAAGGTAAGACGTTAAGTGAATGCTCCAGCTAATGTCACAACATTAAGGTTTCGGGATCAGTACATGAATTCTCCTGCTACCGCAGAAAGCTCCTTTCACTACAGCAGTGATGAGGTCAAACCTTGCATTTCAGTGACCCTCACACTTTACGATTTTTCCTGGATCCATTTGTCTGTGACCATCTACAAACAGCAGAGCAATTCATTCCTCATACATTTATGAACAAAGCCATGATAAGCATTCCAATTTTGAGGTGCATGCCAAGGTTCTTGGCATATCAGAGTTAAGCACTCAAAAATCTTTTATGATACCGTGACCATCTTCCTCACTCCGCGCCTGCATTCACCATCTAACAGCACAGAAGCTTGCACATCATTTCCTTCTAACCACTTCAGCTACTGCTGGCACACGGATTGAACATGCTACAAAGAAGGGTTTCTGCTCTAAGTGGGATGCAGTGACTCTGAGGGTCAGTGAACAACATCTCATCAGCAGCTTTTGACCTCAGAAGCCATGGGCAGGAGGCCTGCTGAACCGATTACACATACTCAGCAACATCACAGCAGAGCAGAAACAGCTGTAACCCATGCACACGGTAAGTTCCAGCTTGTGCCAACAAGCACACAAGCACTGGGATTACATCATTACTCATGAAAATGGAGGTTTTTATGTCACTCTCTAAGGCCTCCAAGTTGTTCAACCCCAAATGTTCAAGTGTGGAAAGCTGAACTATCTCAGAATTACGTATCTATTGCATATTGAAGCTGGCTACCTCAAGGAGCTATTAACAGAGTTAGTGGGCTTTGGCATCAGATAACTCAGTATTTGGTACAAAGACAGTAAAAAGACATTAATGCAGGTCTTACTGGGGATTACAAAGGAGTGGAAGACACTGTAAACACGCTAAAATAGTGGCAAACTTTGAGAACCATCATCCCTAAACAGATCATTCATAGCACACAACTGCCTTTACATTTTTCTGATCTGAACAAGTTCTTTGAAGTATTATCCTCTCCATCTGACCTATACACCATCATGCAGACCTGAGCCCAAAAGACAAATTCTGAACATCCCTGGCCACATGACCTCAGTTATTCAGAAGTTCTGGCATTTCATGTCCACGCAAGTTAGAAGCGGAATCCTTACAAATACTAGTAACAAGATGTCGGTGCCTACCTCCTTTGGGGTTCTTAAATACCAGGGCAGCAGAAAACAAACATAAGTGTACCATGAGGTGTACACTCTCTTCAGACTTTTATGTAGAAACAGATAGTTTACTCAGCTCACCATAAAAAATAGCTTGGAAGACAATAAGCACAACGACCTTTCACGTCAACACAGTAATTACTCTGCCAACTCACATCTGCATCAACAAGTGTATGGGAATTAAGGCTCTCCTAGTCCAAGTGACCTGGCACAGACCACCAGAAAACATACCTCTGACCACTACAGCTTGGTCAAAGAAAATGGAGAGATCAGACATATCTAACTCGATGACAAACTCCTTTTGCAAGGCATAACTCTGGATATGCAGTATCATTATTCACACATATTGTCAATTTGATTCTGCTCATGTGATTTGGAATAGCTTTTAAGCTATTTTGACCCTTTGTGTTTTGTCTGCATCAGCATGCCACTGGCTGAGGAGAAGCTGAGACAAGATGACTTCACAAACACTTTATTAAAGAGTGGTACAGTATTCAATTAGCACTTCCAGGAGCTAGGCAAGGCAGGCCAGCTGCCAGCAAATAAATCATATTAAGCACCCTAATGTGCGACATCTCACAACAGCATGCTATACAGGAAAAAAAGATGCACATATACTGATGTTTATTCTTATTTCAGCAATGTATGGATTGATTCACTGCAAAACTGCCCATCACTTACAGAACCTACTCACATGGAGGAGTCTGTCAGGGAGAACATGCCCTGCCAACAGTCTGTGCTCAGGATTACATGCCGTTCCTGTTGTATTTCAGCTGCTCCTTTTGTATCTAGGAATGTCTCTGTCCTGCATTCAAAATCACGGGAAATTATGCCATTTTTGTTTCAAGTTGTCCTTAATCTTCCCCTTCCCCTGCTGGTCAAAATCAATTTCTCAAGAGGTCTGGACACTAGGAGGTTGAATTAACCCAGCAGGAGCAGGACTTTTTTTCCAAAAATAAATCAATAGTGTAATATTTTTCACCACACATCAGTGATACTTTTTTTTTTCTAAACAAGGTACATGAAAGCAGCGTAACAGGGTGATACTTTTATTTATGTGGTATGTCTTTATCTCATTTTTGCAAGTGTTTTCAGCTGTCACCATACACTAGGTTGCTAGTCCACAGAAACAATAGCATGCCTCATTTTCCCTTTCTTAAAGCAGACACACAGATCAGGGCCTGCAGGGGGTCGGGGTAGGGTGTGCAGGGGGAAGGTTTAGACCAGCAGCCTACTACCACCAATGGTCACAGCTTAATTTCAGTTTGAAAGCCCAGCTATAGAACTCTCCGTAGTCAGTGCTGCTTAGTCAAAGGGGGAACAACTGACCCAACAGACCTCACTGTTTGCTGCCAGGTACAAATGCACCTCAGGTCCTCATCTAAAACTTAAAGAATTTGTTTTTATGGTTTACTCTTTACAACTACATTAAGGGTGAAGAACACATGGAAGGTTAAAGACTAAGACCACCATGAAGCCCATGTTCTCCTCCCCAACCTCTTCTCAGCTTCATGAAGTAGGAAGTGACCTGTCTGCCTGGGATCTCACTTTCCCTCTAATAACAACACCACTGTTTATTTACAGTTAGATATAACATCCTAACATGAACACACACACACACAAACAGCCAGTTTCATCTGCTCTAGCAAGTTAATTAGCATCAGACAACTAGGTGATATACTATGTTCTAGTGTGAACGCAGTACACATTAATATTTTCCAAGGCAGGACCTAAGCAGGGCATCAAGTCAGTGAAGGGTCTGGAGAACAAACCTTGGAGTGCCTGAGGAAGCTGGAGTTGTTCAGTATGGATAAGAGGAGGCTGAGGGGAGACCTTATCGCTATCTCCAGTTACCTGAAAGGAAGTTGTAGAGAGGTGGGTGATGGTCTCCTCTGCCAAGTGACAGATGATACGACAAGGGAAAATGGCCTTGAGGTGCACCAGGGCAGGTTCAGGTTAGATATTAAGAAAACTTTGTCACCAAAAGAGTTGTCAAGGTGTGGAACAGGCTGCCTGGGGAAGTGGTTGAGTCACCATCCCTGGATAATACATCTGTACAATACATAAAAGACAGGTAGATGAGGTGCTTAGGGATATGGCTTAGGAGAGGACAGGTACAGTTGGACTTGATGATCTTAATGGTCTTTTGCAACCTTGTGATTCTGTAATATCCCACAGCTGGAGGAAACGGGAGAAATTGCTGCCTCACAGAATCGAGCAGTCTCTGAAGACAAGCAGCAGCATTTCTTCTAAACATCTTAAATACATTGCATCAACCCCAAATGAAAAGTAGCAGCTCCCTCTCACTCAGTTGTGGCTTCATCTCTCATATTGCTTCCACTCCTGGAGTGCAGAGGAACCAGCTAATCTAGTTCAAAGATATCCTCTAGCCACAAAAAGAAATGGTTTGCACTCTGGATCCATTCTTTGTCCTCTTCTGCCACAGCTGGCTTCAGCCCTTCTTTACTAGAGCAGACTCTCACAGCCACATCTCAGAGGCGTTCTTTTTTTAAGCACAGCAATGGGTGCTGTACTTTTGCAGTCAATCCCCCGTGATCTAGGGCCCCATGCATCATCCTGGATGTTCTGTTGCTGTTCTACCCTCAGGTACCAGGCACCTTGGGATAAACCGCCATTTAACTGATGTCATCCTCACACAGCCTCTCTGAAATCACTGCACCTGAAAGCATTTTAAACACATCCTTCAGTAACTACGCTTCTTGTGGCCTTTTCAGACAGGTAAAGAGTATTAACCCAGCCATCTTAATTATGGAGCAGGATGACTGTTTCTGGGCATCTGCTTGCCCTGTGCAATCAAAATGAGCTCTGTAAAGGGAAAGCAGTTTTCAAGAAACAGGAAGCTTAAATGCTAGCCAGTTATATATAACCCAGCAAACCACTGCTAGGCCAAGACAGTAAGCACGAAGAGAGTAGGTAGGAGGACTTGACGGCACAATCCACAGAGAATCACACACTGAAGAACTATAACAATTTAAACTCTGAGCCCTCCTTCAGCTCCATCCTCAAAGCTGCACAGGTTGAAACCACATGGTGAAGTCCAGACTTTCTGCAAACAGTACAGCTCAAGAAACAAGCCTATGTTACACATTTGAAACAGCAATTCAAATGTGAGTTGGGCCTAAAATACAGGGAGATTTTAAGTTAAGGCTCTGAAAAACACATGCACTCTTGGTTCCTATCTATTTTCTCTTGCATTTTGATGGGACTCTCCTAAATAGCACAAAAAAAAATTAGTTTCAAGCTTGACTAATGAACAGTCCCTCTTGTTGCAGGGGGAGAATTCCTGCTCTCACATACCCTATGTAAACAGCACAAGATAGCTCTATAGAAGACACATAAATAATGGGTTTTTTTCTTGCTTAAGGGAAACTCCACACTGGAAAACTAACCCCACTTCCCAAAATTCCAGCCTATGCAACATCAGGCACTTAACCCTACCACACACATGGTAACACAAGTTTAACTTGTCAGGACTACACTTAGCATAACTAGTTACAACATGATTCAGTTTGGGTTTTATTCCATGCAGAGTAAATGTCCAGGAAACCATTCCACACCTCCTCAGTAAGCAACACCCAGAGGGGTGCCCAAAAGCAACTGGAACAACACACATTCGGATGCCCTGTTACAGAGAAGTAGTACTGGCCTAACTAGTTGCACAGACTTACAGGGTGTAGTTTAATGAAATTATGCACTGAATTTGTAAAGAAAAAAAAAAACCAAACAAAACAGCTAACACAGCATCCATGCCTATTAATTATGAAAAAAAAATTATTGCGAGTATCCAGCTGTAACTTGGTATGAAACATCAACTGAACTACAAAATCTATGCATAAAGCCATCTAGCATTGTAAATTATTATTCTGCCTTATTCATAAATGAAAAAATAAAGCATAAATAGCACAAGCAAGTTGGAAAGTATTGGCACAGAGCTTCACCATTTTGATGCCTCTGCACATGTTTAAATCTATATCTTTGACATGACTTTTGTTTGCTTTCCATAAAGAGAGTCCCACCTACTTTTCCAGGCAATCGGAAAAAACCTGTAACCGCAAACTACCGATGGTGGATGAAGGTTTGCAACCAGCAAAACAGCCATGTTTTGAATATTAAACTCGGAAGGAAAACAATCACCTTCTATTGCTGTCTGGAAACTGCCTACCCACCGTTTGAAGCCCAGACACTTATCTCACAGTCTGCCTCTTCCTGTGTCACCCTCACCTCCGTATTTTTCTTCCCTTTTGATTTTTGCCTCATACCTCATTCATTAAATCGTGGAGGAGAGGGAAAACTGCACCTATTTTAGCCAAGTGTGTGACTCTCCAGACCTACTTCTCCTTAAGTGTCAGTTTCAGGTCCTCAAGGCGTTCGGTTTGTTCTTTTAACTGTATCCCTCTCTGAACTATTCCTTCCCACAGCCTCTGGTCCATCTAAGCATGTTCACCTGAGGTTCTATAATGATCTTTACTCCTTATTAACATCTCTGAAAACATAAACGTGCGTCCTGCCTCCAGCAGTGGAGTCCTGCCCCAATACCCAACAAAATCCATTTCCAAACCCGCGTGCCACCAAACCATGAATACAGGTTTCCATCCCTTTTTTGGGGTGAGGGCAAGGGGAGCAGCAGTTTTCCCTCCAACACACATCTTCCTCCTACTCTTGCCCAGCGAAGAGCACATTTCTAAAGGGCCAGACCCGTTCAGTACTACTGCTGTGTAACATCTCACCGCTCGGGAAAGACAGACAGACGCTCATCCCGGAGCTCTATTGGGGGGGAGGGGCATCACCTGCCTTCAAGCTCCGCAAAGCACCCCAGCCATCCTGGACTATCTCGGGGGTGGGGTGAGTGGGGGAACCCCCAAATGCCACCGCAGGACCACACCACACTCCGACACGGACGAAACCCGACACTGAGTA
>VXBZ01007027.1:67872-166143 GCA_013399135.1 Heliornis fulica | reverse complement strand
CCTCGCTGATTGGCGGGTCTGTGTCTCCGTGGTGGAAGGGAAGATTACGAGCACAGGTCAGATGAGGGAAGGGAGGGAAGGAAGGGAAGGAAGGGAGGGAAGGAGGGCGGAGCGGGCCGAGGTGAGGGAGAGCGGTGTGTTCGCGAGCTGCCTCCTTGCTGTGATGTGACCGCAGCGCAGCCCCCGCGGCCGTCTCTGCCTCGGCCACCCCGTCCCTTGTACGGGCTGTGGGAGCAGGTCGGATTTCGAGGGGCAGAGCGTCGGCCCGCAAAGGCCGCGGGCTCGGGCTGAGGGAGCGGGGAGTTCGGCCCTGGTTTCTGAGCTAGCGCGGTTCCGTGCCTGCGCCTCCCTTCCCGTGCCGCTGCGTCTCCGTAGCGGGGTGTGAGGCGAGGGAGGGCCGTAGGAGTACTGCTGTGTAAAAGTCTCCGGTTCTTCTCAGCTTGATCCTTCCCCACCTCCTCATCTATCTTTATTTTTAATTAACTTGGTGAATGAACTGCTGCCATGGAGACATCGTGCTTGGCGCATAATAGCTAATAAGGCAGCACTGGGAAGGGGAGTATGGCCGGTTCAAAAGGGGGTGAGAAAGGCAGTCAGCCAGGAGAGTTGAGGGGCTGCAGCCATTAAGAAGGTGTTATATGGCAGACCGATGCTTTGTGAGGTGACAGATGTATGGACCAGGTCAGGAAACGCATCCTACTCATCTCCCTTACTGGCATCTTAGCTTTGAGATCCTCCAGCCAGTTGTAAATGTGGCCAAAATACAGAGCTTTTGTTATTTTATATTTTCAAACACTAAAACAAAGGAGACTGGGACAAAGGCATTGTTTGCAGGATGTCTTGAAGATCCAAAAGGCTCGTGCTGCAGAGATACGGTTGATGTCATTTGTACCGGTGAGGACTCTCCTCGGCACCCATGACACTGGCCTCTGAACACAGTTGAGGGGCAGTAAGGACTGGGAGTCACCAAGTAATAATATTTGCATTAGGTTGTCGTGAGGAAATGGGGCCTATCCTAGCATATGTCTGATGTTTTATGTAGCCTTTGCTGCTTTATCAGTCCTTATAATATTCTGTTAATTTTCCAAATAACGTGTTTAAAAAGGTTAATGTGGATTATAATCACTGGCTAGATTACAAGAACCATTGTGCCTGAATAACATCAAAGTATATTGGCAGTTGGGATACCCGTTTATAGCTCTCAGATCTTTTACGTAAAGTTCAGTACTGGGAATAGTTCTGAACTGACCACTAATCCCTCAATAAATGCATCAGAGGATAAATTTTACTCCATGGGAGAAAAGAATATATGTTGTGACTATATACTTTAAAAAACATTATGTCAGTGCGTAGTTCAAGTTTTGGATGCACCGTTGTCCCACTATCCACCAAGAACAGAGGAAACTTCTAGGAAGAACACCTTAGAGAAATTGGAGGCTAAAATAGTTTTAAAACTGTCTGGTATTCCTTTCTTCCATTTAGAGGAATAGCTTTTATCGCCTGTAGGCACTTCCTCTCCAATTAAAATAACTTCTAAGTGGTAATCTAGATGGTTTAGGAGTAGAAACACTTTTATTATTTTCATTTGGGCTTACTACCTTTATGCAGTGTTTGGGGGGATGTTCCTCTTCAACTTGCCTTTTAAAATTTCTTAAATATATTTCTTTTTTGTTGTTTCTTGTGCTGGATCCCTTTTCTCCTTATGCTTCCTTTCATGTTTCGTTCTCCCTTGTCTTTCTCATTGCCCTTTTCTATATATAGTTTTTTCTCACCTAGGTTAGGATGAAGTTTTTACAGTATGTAATGTGAACAAAGTATGTAGATGCAGAAGAGTGACTGCAGCTCATTGTTAGCAGGTCATGGAAAGCACAGGCTATTTTTGCTAATCCTTTGGTTGAGGCATGTGCCACAAGCACCATGGCAACCTGTTTTCGGGTGAGTGTCCTCTGTTGTCCTCTGTTATCCACTAGCACTCTCAATCCACAGCCCAACGAAGCTGGAAGACATCCTCCTCAGTTGTTGCCTGTTCCTGCCAGGGCTTGTCCTCCATTGTACAGGAGGAGTTTCTGCTGTTCCCAGTGGCAAGGGTAACAGTAGGATTTTTCTTTGTTCTCTACCACAGACGGACATAATACCACTAAGCAGTGTTTTGTGGGTTCCTCTTTTTAAACTTCTATCACCTCCTGATCACAGAATTTCTCCATTTAAGGGCTGGTGACATGTTCCATTGGTACCACGTAACATAAATGAGAGGCAGAAACAGAAAAGCAGGCAGCTCTTCAGTTAAATAGAACATGGCAGTGCTGGGCTTCCTGGAGCTCGGGACACGGGGGTATGGAAGTGGTTTAGCCACAGGCTGGGGAACTGGGCTCTGCTTTCTGTGAATGGTGTAAAGCATGGCTGAGGTTGGAGGCTCCTCCTGCTTTGTCTGTAATTCTGCCGAGCACAGTTTGTATGGAGAGAAGTAACAGGAGCAATTAGGTGATCAGAGCTACTTCAGTCTTTTCCCTGAGGTACGGGGGAGGGTTGACACAATGCTTGGACAGATTCCCCCAAGCCAGCATACCCTAGAAGCACAGACTGCTGCTACACATGTATGTCTGCACGCCATTTGTTCCTTACCTGGAAGAAAAGCATGAAGGCAGATGGTGGCAAGGATGGTTTGCCAGTTGGTGTGCCCGTAGCATGCACTTTTCCTTGAGTAAAATCCTGTGCCCAGCTTGGGTGGTGTCTTCAGCTGGCACAGCTTTCCACATCTGTTGCCGTCCTCTTGCCTGTGGTTTATTTTGCTGCCTTTCCTATCATGCCTTTCCCATTGTCCCATTCCGATCTGTGCACAGTAGTCCTTCCTTCTACCGTTAGAAGCAGCTCCTGCCCTCCCCCCCAACTTCATACTTCTTACAAAGGAAATATCTCCGCTTCCTGTGTAATAACATCAGAAGTAATTCCAGTGGGTCATTATCCATCTTGTAAATACTTCAGTGTACACCAGAGGAAAAGAAGGACCACATCCTCTCCAGGAGATAGTTCTCAACCATCCAGCAGTCTTCTATCAATTTAGGCTTCTCCCAGAAAGCTAGTTTATTATGCACAACTTCAAAACAAACTTTGAGAAAAAAGCATGTTGAGAAGAGGAATATGGCATGTCCCTAGTCAGTGTTGCACTAGCACTGCTGTAAACGGCCCTGTAGTCATTCACACAGCACTTACATTTCAAGTCCTCCCTTAAAACTGTATCTGAACAATAAACACTAGCAGAAGCAGTGCTGATATTTTTTCATGGTGGTAAAATACTTCTTTCTGTAAGAGCTGGCATTCTGTACATTCTGTGATCTAGGCTCTAGTCACTCTTAAAATTAATTCAGACTTTGAAATAGAACAGGGAACACAAGCTAGGGCTTTGCTAAGAATAATTTGTTACGTAATTAGTACAATGATAATAATAAATCAAACACCATATTCTATCAGGCATGGTAGGCATAGGGATTCTTCTCATGTGCTTCTTTTCCAACCTACTGCTTTCAACTGCTTGGATCTTTCAGAATTGTTCGGATTTTTCATTTGTTCAAAGCAGCTGTTTTATTTCTGTAAAGTTTGATGGGGAGAGAGAAGTTCTTTTGATGAGACTGCATTTCTAATAGTGACAGGACTTCAGAAAATAAAATGCATAGCTCAGAGACCTTTACCGATCTTGGAGAAAGTCCTTGATAAATCAGAGATTAAAACAAACCAAAAAAAAAAACCAAAACCCCAAACCCATAACAAACAACAAAACAAACAAAAAGATGTTGCAAGTCAAACTGTATTTTTAGGTGGTGACAGGTTTCATAATAAGAGGATGTAGAGCCCTTTGATAAGAATTGCTTTCAGTGGGAAATCTTTTTGTCTGTCACTGTCCCCTTGAAGGTAAAAATACAGTTGTGGAAATATTTAAAAAGACAGACTTCAAAATTCTCTGCATGAGTCATACATAATTCTTTCAGTTACTGAATAGTAACTTCTAGATATTGGATCTAAAATAGTCATCTTGGAAGGTGGGCTGTGGTGTTAACTAGGTATTTTGTTTTGTTTTCTGAATAATTTTTGCTGCCCTTTGGAGCATGTGCTGACTTGTTTACTAGGGGTGGTATGGAGACAACTGAAAAATAATTTTTCAAAAGCCAAGAGTTAAGGGCTTTCAGCTACTTAATGGTCGCCTGTTATATGTCTAAAGCTGCTGCTTTCATTCATTTCTTCAACCTTTTACTCTACATCTGTTGATAAACTGTAGCCCCTTATATCTGTTCTCCATTATACTGATGAGTTTCTCATGTTTATAAATGTAAAACCACTTGGGTTTTGTCTTGTACTTCAAAATTAAATACATTTATCTTGAATAAACCTTCAGAACTGTTGTTTCCTGTGGAAAAACAGTACTTCTTTTTGGGTTAAATTGGGAGAGCAAGCATCTGTCAGGTCTCTTCACAGAATTTTCAGTATTTGGTATTGGGAAGAGTTTAAGATATATAAAGAAATATATATATATTAAGAAATAAATGCTTTGAAAATTTGGACTTTAGCATTACTTTACTAGCTTTGAAAACTGGACTGTTCATATCTGACCTAATTATTCAGATAGTAACTTGCTATCTTATTCCAATTACAGAGTATTCTCTATGCAGCAGATCCTAAATGGTGAAAGCCAATTTAACGAGCAGAGGAATATGGTTGCACTTTGCTTGCTGACTAGTGATATCTTTGCAAGAATCACTGCGGTTTATTTCTCAGAGCTGGTGAGCTCACTGCTAGTAGCACTTTGACATGTTGGAAGAAGCTGAAGCCTTCTAACATCATCACCCTGAGAACTTGGCTTTTTCATTCTTTTGAACTTGCCTAGATGGGAAGACAACGGCAGGTGAGACGGTGTACCAAACAGTGGCACCAGCAGCCGAGTAGTTGGCATGTTGGCAGGGACAGCTCATCTTAGGACTGGTACCCGTGCTCTGAGATTCTAGGCTAATGCAAGAGCTGCACAGAAAGTGTGTTCACAGGCTTTTGTGCAGCTGCTTGGAGTGTGTTACTGTATTCAGGAGGAACCTGACTGTATTCTGAATTCAGGCATGGTGAGGTATTACAGGAAAATCGCTCCATCTTGGGAAGATAATAGCTGAGCTGCTTCCTTTTGTATGGTCTCAAATTCTTAACATAATGATGAATTCTTAACAACAGCATAAGTTGGTTGTGGGTTTGGGTTTTTTTCCACTTGTAACAGTTCTTACAGTTTTGTGATGTTGTCACCTATGGATGAAACCTTGGAATTCTGCTTTAGCAATAAAAATAACAGTACCAAGTAGTTATGGTGTCTCCTTGTCTTCACTTAAATGTTATTATTCATTCTAGAAAGTCAAAACAAAGTTGTTAAAATCCTTTCAGTGGCTTTTAAGTGTCAGTGTTTGATGGAGCTCATGTTCACCACAGCAGAATTATAAAATTCATTCCACAATTTCTGCATTTTTCAAAACAGAGCTTTTTAAGCTTGGGTTTGCTGGTTTCTTTCCTTTATTTTCCCCCTTTTTTTTAATATTGTTCCCCAATCTCACTGCCCCTGAATTACACTAGTCTAATGTTCCACTCTTAAGCACACTAAGAAGTATGTAAAATATTCTAGTAAGAGTAACAGTCAGATCTCATTCAAGGCCCTGCAAGTTAGCCGACAGTTGGAAAGGTAAGTTCTTCCTCTGAAGGATGTTTTCTGGCCACTCTTACATGCATGTATCTAAGCTATAAAAGAAAGGCTGTTGTTTAACAAGTCTTCAGATTACCACAGGAAAGTCACCTAGCCATTGAGAAATAAGGTAAAATATTATCTGTTCAGTGAGGCACCTGAGAGATCTAAGTATCTCTTTTTGTGAATTTATGCATAATTTTAAAAGTAGCTTTTAATCTGAGACAGAAAAAAACCAAACCCTTGCTGCAAATAATTTAATTTACGAGGCTTTAACTGTTTGCTATGTTAAGGCAATTAAATAAGAAACCCGGAATGGAGCCGGAAATAGCAAGACGGCAATATTGAAGTTTACTTGAATAAAAATTTAGGATTTTTATTTAAGTGACCAACTCCTGGAAGCCAAGTTTGCCATTTCTGTGACAGTCAAATAGATCACGGTCTGTTTCTTAGCCTTAAAAACTGGTCTGTGCTTAATCTGGAGGCCAGTGTCCAGCACTGGTGAACAACACTGGCTATGATAATAAGTTTTTAAGTTTCAGAAAACAACAATGGAAAATCTAAGAGATGTATCTAGTCCCTGTACACACTCTCAACGATATAGTGAGCCAGTTCTCCAGCTGCATGTCATATTTTCAGAGCTCTGGTAGTATTTTTTTCATATGGTGCTTACTGTCTTAATTCTATCTTTTTCTTCTGGATCCCCAGTCTTCTGTTGCCTCTTCCTATAACTGCACCCTGAGGTCTGTGGTCTTTACCCCAACTGAGTAGACTGCATGAAAAAAATAAACAAGTGGTTGGACAAAGATGTTAAGAATAGCAGTAATAAAATAGGTTTATTAACACCTAAGGGGAGGGGGTGGGGGGGAAATCAGAAGTCAGTATTTTACTGGGTATGATTCTTTTTTTGGCAGAGAAAATGTTCCAGCTAGGGGGTAGCGGTACAGGGAATCACAAAACCTTTCTAAGCCCCTTTCAAACTTTATTCTATGTTTCAGTTGAATCCAGCACACCAGCCCCAGGACGTGAATGACAAGCGCTGAGCAGCACCCCTCAGTCATGTAAATACTATAAATGTGACTGGCTGCAGATGCTGAACCTCACTGTCTGTTTTAACTAAACCCTCTTCCTGGTGTTCTGAAGCAAGATCTCCCCTCTCTGCTTAATCAATCCATTCTCAAAAACTCTTAACTGCTCTTAATTAATTTACCTTCCGCTTAGGTACCTCGCAGGGGAAGAGTGCTATATAAAATCAACATTATCACTCTTGACTCCTATAATAAATTATTTCCTTTTGTTTCATGTATTCAGGTGATGTAGCACCACAGAATTACTCAATCAGTTAATTTTGAAAGTCTTTTAATAGCTAGTTTAAAACAAGTGAACAAATATGAAGTGTTCTTTATTAAATAACTCAAAAGGTAAAGCAAACTGTGCCATTAAGAAAGACAACATCATGGTTCCAAAAGGTTTTTACAGCAGAAAATGAATTGTGGCAAATGAGCATTTCAGTCCAGCAGCCACATTGTCCTCATTTTTATGGAGTTAATTTCGGTCCTCAAATTGTGACCTGTTTTTTAAAAGATATGCTGCTAGAAATTCAATGGGATTTGGTGGTCTGTAAAGAAAAAAAATGAACCAAAAGCAATTAATTTTTGTTATATGAAATTAGGTAGCTGCAGAAGTAATCCCCTTCCCTGAAAAGCAATGCAACTCCTCCCAAACACTTACAAATGCTGATTTGGGGATATCCAACTACCTAGAATTACCCTGCAAATATCCAGTTTACATCTCACGAGTAAAATTTAGTAAGTTTTAGGCAGTGTTGATTAAATGTTAGTAATCTGCTAAGAGTTGCATAGCTAGAACTAGGGTATACTCTGTAAGCATAAATACTGTATATACATTGGCAGAACTCACGCACATTTGTCTGTTTCTTTCAACTCATGCAACATAAAGTAAAAGATAATCTGTGACTACTTTCATGCTTCCTTCTCCTGAAACAGTTACTGTGCCACTTCAGCATTAGAGCCATTTTCATGATTTCCAGTAGCTGCCCTTTCTTTTTAAACCAAGACAACTAAACCTCCCATTTTGAAGAGTGCTGTAATTTGCAAGCTGTCAGTGATACATGCTTTGAATTCAGGCCTTAGCCCGTCAATGTTTTACAAACTCCTTCAGCAACAGTGCATGAATCCTGCTAATTTGGATTCTTGCCTGCAGAGTAAGTGGCATGCTTACATGGGTCAGACCAAAGGTCCTGGTAGTGAGCAAGTAAGCCTACAAAGAGCATGAAGAATGGAGGAAATACAGAGATGCTTCTCCAGACCATCTTTTGGCCTCAAAGCGTGTACAGTTAACCAGCTCCTGAGCTGGCACCTTTAACAGTTCTGGGTGGATTCCTCTGCTACTTTCCCCCATTCCCGCTTGAGCCCAGATCAAATGTTATTATCCTCACCATGATAAAAGTTATAAAGTATAGGAAAGAATCATCTCCTTCTGTTAATTAAGGATTTGCTACCCCCTTGGCTTAATCTGATCACTGTATCGGAACAGATAATAAACAATCCATCCCAATATAGTATCTCCATGCTATTAATGATTTAACAGATACCTAGTATGTTCTAAGAAATCTCTTTTCCAGATTGAAGCATCATCTATTCAGTCAGTCCCTATGCAGATAGCATTCCATGCTTCTGAACACCTTGTCACTCTTCTTGCTTCTTCCCATTGTACCAGAATACAGGGGAATTGGAATTACAATATTCAAAATACAAAATTATGCAATTAAATGGTGATGTTATGGTTGGTTTTACCCCTCCAATTTTAAGTCCTGTCACTCAGAATTTATTTTTGATGGAGTGATGCACTGACACAGACATTTAACATTTCAAAGTTAGTTTCAATAGCTTATTTGTCAAATCAGATTCTATCAGCTTATCACTAGCCTTAGGGTATCTATTACCCTCCTAGGTGCGCAATTTTCTATTTATTTGTATTGTTTTTCTTTTCTTTTTTTATAGATTCAGTTTTTCATAGCAGTCTTACATAGTTTCGCATCAAATTTATGAAGTTCCTGTGCAATTATTTACAATCGCTCAACTTTAAAAACCAAACAGAAAACAAGAGATAAAAAACCCCACAATTTTTTCAGTAAAACTCAGTATCACTAATGTTGTCACACACTTTTTCCAGTTACAAATGATACTTTCTAGGATTCTAACGTTAAGCTTGTTTCACCATGAAAATTCACCATTTAATTCTACCCTTTATCTTGGAGCTTCTAACCAGTTCCTCATCCATGTAAAGACTTTTCCTTTAATCCCTCAGCAACTTACTCTTTTTAAGAGCCATTAGTGAAAGATTGTACCAGAAGCCTTTGGGAAATGTAAACAGACTATCATCTAAATTTGTATTTATGTGTGCTCACTGACTCGTTCTGTGAACTCCAGGAGATTTACAAGCCCTGACAAAAGTTGTGATGACTCCTCCTAAACACATCACTTATCCATGTGCCTACTTTCCTGAATGATAATATGACTGAATTCCAGGCACAGTCATCAGATGTATTGGGCCGTCTCCCGAATAGATTCCTTAGAAAAATAAATTAGCAGCCATTAGTTACTTTCCAGTTCAAATTTAAGCAGATTGTACACCAGAGCTGGTAGTTCAGCTCTGTCACCACTGACGCTTTAATATGCTCAAGCAGATAGCCAATTTGACCGTGGCAACGTGATACTGCTAAGATTTATCCCTGTACATTCCCACCCTCTTCCAATTTCACTCCTGTGATAAGCCCCCATAAAGAACTACTCCTTACATAGTGAAGATTTTTTGGGGAAAAAAAAAGTGTCAGTAACACAAGTACCCAGACTGTACATGTGGGGTATCCACCTCAGGCTGTTTCACACTTTGTCTGCTGCAAAACACCCACAGATGTCAACTGGAGATCGGCACACCGCTGCACACCCTGATACACTGCCTAATAAGTGGTTCGGGGCACCCTGACAGCATAATCTCTACTCAAAGGATAAACCATCAGTTTGCTTCTTGCTGCGTTGACAGGGCAGGGTCAGCCTCATCCTCTAGAGAGTGTTTTCATCTCCAACAAAGATGAATGTCAGGCATGATTTGTCTGTCTTTTAAAGTGTAAGCAGAACTCTTTATGGCACACTACAGAAAATTTTGTTCAAAACATGAACAACTTCCTGCCTTGCTTCTATAAGCTGAATTATGTGATAATTAAAAATACATTTTTCCTTTCAAAACCCATGCAATAGCTTACCACACTGTGAGATCACAAATTTAACAACTAACTTTTATCACACCATGTATACCTAAGTAAGGAACACGTCCCACATGTCAATTATAGCAATTCATAGGTTCCTGAGCCTGTTGTAACAACTTGCTTACAATTAGCAAACTAGCAAAATCATCTCTGGCATGAGAGGTCTGAAAAGGTGACATGCTACCCAAGACCGAGACCTTTAAGCACAGAAGGAACACTGAAGCAAGCACCGTACCTCTCTTTTGCAAGAACAGCGAGTCCCTGTAGCAAGATAGGTACAACCGTCTGATCCAAGTAGGCACGTGTGGGTAACGACTGAAGATCCACTTTCTGCTTTGATGTTTTCTCTGCATTTATTTTCTCATTTTCTACTATCCTCTGAAGCAGGGAAAAAAAGCATAAATGAACAGTGGTAATAGCAGCCACATCTACTCTGAAGTGCAAGAGCAAATACCCATTTCTCTGCAATTCACTGGCAATAACTTCCTAACAGCTTGTAAGAAAAATTAAGTATGTTTTTTTCCTCCTGTACAGGAAAAAAAAATATAATCCAGAGGACCCTTCTGTTGAATTCTTACATTTTGGGAAAACAATATTAGGAAACCACAAGGTTACCAAAACAGAGGAGACAAACTGTTGCTGTTATTTCCACTTCTGCATTTGTATTTATATTCTACACTGCTGCTACAGGAATTGGTCCAAATTAAACTGATCCTGCATTCACACAGTTTAACACAAAAAGTGCTACAAATTCAATCTTGACAAAAGAGACTGATAAAGTCAAGCACTTTGAGACCTGCTCCATAAAGGTATAGATGGATGCTTCAAAACATATGCAAAAAGCTTCTAGGGGCCTTCTGGTCAAAAAGCGCTGAATCATCTCACACCACTAACTGTAGTTAAAATAGGACACCCCACGACTGTCAGTAAAGCAAATGTATTCAACACAACATACAGCATCGACCAGTATGGGAGTAAAACATCCAACGTGTTCTGGTCCTGCAGTGGAAGCACACAGGCAAGCAGTTATCAGGGAGAGGAGTCTCAAAGGACATTTAAGAAACATTTCTGCAAATGCTTTGCATAGAGTATGAGCTTGTAACAAAGGGAGACTGAAAGCTTTTCTTTAATGAGGAAGAGTAAACAAGTGTCATAAGAGCTATTATTCTAACCCACACTACTGCCAACAGTGGAAAAAATGGATTGCGTCTATTCTTTCTCAGCATCGTTAAAGAAAACTTGACGTATTCCAATCCAGTATTTCTATTTACAACAATATGAAAAGAATCCCTCCCTTTGATACTGAAAATTCCCATCTGCTCCTCCTATTCCACTCCCTGTAATAAAATTCCGTCTGGCCTTTTGTTATATGGTACATCAATAGATGATCGCATATTTGCACAAAAAAACAACAACAAACCCTACTTCATTAAAAGACTCATTATTTACTTCAGTACCATTTAGTATAATGGAGGCAAGCCAACAGAAAATATATTAATTGACAGTTATGCAAGGAACTAATATATCGGTTGGTTTGGTTTTGACATGACTCTCAGGGGAACATGACACTGGCTGAAGTTAAACCCAAGACTCGACATTTTTTTCCCCTCTGGCAGCAACAAAATCTCTGTTACCTCTACGTTTTCAGTGAGGCCGTATTCAGAATGGGGATTTTCTGGAACCTGTAAAACAACACGTGGTCAGCGAAGTGGAAACGCGCCTTCTACGCGCGCAGCGTGACACGCGTAAAAGATTCCTTGCAATACCTGTGGCTGTCCCTCCATAATCTGTTCCGCCTCCATGACCCGGGAAGTGGAGTTTGCTGGCTGCACGGTAATCGTGGGAAGGGACGGACCAGCCGGTCAGCAGGCTGGGAGGAAGAGAAGCGTTAGCTGGCTGCTGCTGCATTACTCGGTTACCGAGGCTCAGTTACCGGAAAGCGGCGGGAGCTGCGCTGTGCTGCCCCCACTGCCCAACTCCCCCTCACGGGACTGACTCGGGGTTCCCGTTACGTCCGCTGAAGAAAGCGGCACCGGGACAAGAAAAAAAATGGCGTTCTCCATCTCAAACGAGTCCCCGCCAGCTACCCGCTCCCCTGCCCGGCCGAAAGCGCCCAAGGACATTGCTTACCCCGCCCCCGCCCACACCCTCCCCTCCCTCCCACTGTCCGCCGCGCCGCTTTACAGTGCCAGTGCCCGGAGACCCCCGCCGGACTCCGGCCATGCCCGCACCGCGCCGCTCTCACCCGCCGGNCGCGTTGCCGCCGCGGACTTCCGACGAACTACGCCTGCGCACGGCAGAGCTCCGCCCACACCTTGAGCCGGCTGGCGGGGCGGGGCAACACGGAGAGGAAATCGGAGCGGCCGCTGAGTGATGTCATCCCCGGGCAGGGCCTGCTCCATTCCCATTGGTGGGCGGGAGCTTGGGGGCGGCGCGCCGGGAGGCGCGGTTCTTCGAGCGCCAGAGACTGAGGGAAGGAGCCGCTGTTGGCTAGGGGTGTCTCGGCGGCTGCGGGGCTCTCCTCAGGGCTCCCTCAGGGACTGTCCGGCATCGCGCCGCGCAGCTCCGAGCGAGCCTTGGCTGGGGTCTTTTGAAGCCGAAGCAGAGCCCCGCCCGGCCCGGCCCTGCCCTGCCCTCCCCGGCCCTGCCTTGCCCTCCCCGGCCGTGTTGAGGGGTAGCCCGAGGAGCCTCGGGTGAGGCCTCTAGGTGAGGGAGCAGGTGGACAACTCCAGTGGAAGGTGCCCTGTGAGGAGCGAGGCGTGCGGGGACGCCCCTGTCCTCAGACAAGCCGTCGCAAAGCACCGGCCCGTTGTGGTACAGAAAGAAGCTTGCCGGTGGCCCATCAAACTCCCCGGTCCGGCGGCCGGGGACGGCGCTGCAACGTCTGCGCAAAGTAAGGTTGTTGGTGAAGTAACCTGGTGCGGCTCGGACTGCAAAGCAGCGAGTGTTCGCCGTTAATTCGGGCTAGAATGAAGAAGGCGGGAGCTGCTCCATGTTCTCTAGGCTTTGGCCCCAATTGTCCTGACGTGACTTGAGGCTATCAAGAAACGAAAAATCTGTCGTTTCTTCGCTGTCGTACGGTTATAAATTACAGCAGATTTTAATATCTGTGCCTGATTATTATTCCCCTTTATCTTCTTTTTTCTTCATTCGAAATTAAATTATGTGTCTGGTAGCATCATTTATGCTGGTAGGTTAAAAAGGCCTTTAACCTATTTATTTTTCTTTGCGAAAGTAGTTACATTCCTGTAATTTTGTGGGGTTCTTGTTTGTTTGGGGTTTTTTTAGAAAATAAACTTTTGGGAGTTTACAACAGTAGGTCAGGGTTTTGTTCTGTCTTGCTGTGCTGACAACAATATGTATGGATGATCTAGCTGATACTTTTAAAAGCTCAGAGATATGGGGAAATAACAGAAAATTACATATGCCCATGTGGTTATGCTCTCATGTAAGCATCCGATTCTTAATTGTAAGATGAAGTGTGTTTATAACTGTGGAATAAGTAATGGTTACAGAACTGGCAGTGTTATCAGTGTCATAAGCAGGCTCAAAACCCATGGTGCAGTCAGTCCCAGAGTTGATATTCAACTGGAGGACCTGGAAATGCAGCAGAAGCACATGCTGCCTTTCTGTTAATTTGAATACCTGGTGCTGGCAGCCTTTGCTGGTGTCAAGGAAGCTAAGGGAAAAGACAGGAGGCCAAATACTGGGGTTTCTTTCTGAAAATTAAATATGAATAGAAATAAATTCTTAGTGTGAGCAGGTGAGGGTGAAGAGGTGAAATGTCTTTGGCATTCCAGAAGTTGTAAAATTTTTGTATCAGTAAACAATTATATATATTTGAAAAAGACTGTTCTGGTATGTTGAGGAGGGAAAAAAAGATACCAACTTCATGATATTTTCACCATAAAAATACATCATCCTTCACACAAGATACAGAAGAAAAAAATGTTGGCACTGAGTTTACTTTCTCTGTCCTACAACGGCTCTAGGTTTAGGTTTATGTGTTATTTTACACGTTGTTAAAATCCCATGTTTTATACAGTAGGGAAGCTAATACATGCTGCTGTTGTTAAAAGGAAAAAATAATAATAATAAAAAGACTCCTCAGTTATTTAAGAATATATATTTCCAGGGGGAATTTTCTGTATTGGAAGGAGCTATGTGTGGCATGAGCAAACGATAAGAAAATGTTTTAGGAGATGTCAAAACGTTGGGAACAATAGGGATTTCAATCTGGCATATCCTTTTAATTAACATGCCCCACCACCCCCTATTTCTTGCTAGGGACCGGGGAAGCTAGCTGGTGCACCAAATTCATTCATGCGTCTTTCTATTGTTCTGGGGACAGTCTAGGATATCCTATGCAGTTTTGGGGTGTCAGAGAGGGATGATCTGTCCTGATGTTACATCTGTAGCTTTTGGCATTTCCTTTGTGGAACAGTGTCTGTGTGACAAAGTGAAACAAACAAATCAGAAACAAAAAGGGGACAAGACTGAAGCACGGAGGAAGGGTTTTGCTCTGGCACTGAATATAGCAGTAGCAAACCCAGAAACAGAAGGGGGGAATACCGATGTGTGGAGGCCTCCCTGTTTGTCAGCCCGGGTGTAGCAAAGCAGTTTAAGATTTGAAATAAAGGACTAGTGAGCTGGAGGATCTGTGCCATCAGGGAAGACTCAGATAATTATACTGGGGAAAATAATTTGTACAGTGGCTGGAACAAGTGGGTGTTCGTATTTGTAATGAGGTTAGAGAGTCAAAGACTTTTTTTTTCCTCCCCAAAACGATGTTTATAGTGTATATGCAGTGACGTTGGTTTCCTCCATGAGAGGAGACAGTCTGTCACCTCAGTTACTGAAACGTGGGGCAGACAAAGCGCCAAGGAGTGTTTTCTCAGGGGCAACGCTACAGCGCCGGGAGGATGGACACAGAAAACGGCTGGCCCGCGACACTGGAAACGGGGACGTGCCCCGAGCCCTGCTGGTCACTCTCGAAGGCACTGCTCAAGGGGAGCAATGCGACGTACTGCACTGCGTTTTGTCTGCGGGGCGGCTCACAGCCCCGGTTAGAATAATCGAAGTTATTAAATTATTCATCGCCTTTCCACTCGCTGTGTTCCCGTGCGCTGATATCGAACGCTCTCGTTCGGGGCCAGAGCAGCCTGACGCTCTCCGGACGCGGGGCTCTACCCTCGCCGGCTGCTCCCTCCCTCCCCCGGGGACCACTTCGCCCGCCTCCTCCGCCCCGGGACTGCGCTTCCCGGCGTGCCACCCCGAGGAGGAACGAAACGAGGCGTCTGGGGCCGCCCGCCCGGGCACGCCGGGAGCTGTAGGCGTCCCGCGCCGCCGTCCCCGCCTCCTATTGTCGCTGCAGCGCGTCGACAATAGAGGCGCTGGAGGCGGCCGGGGCCGCTGCGCACTCCTCCCCCTGGGGCCGAGCGAAAGGGGCGTCGCCGCCGCCGCCGCCATGGCCGGTTGTTGTCAGTCACTGGCAGCGGGTTATGGCGACGGCGGTGAATGAATTCTCCGGGCGGCAGAGGGAAAAAGAAGGGCTCAGCCGGCTCCAGCTCTGCGCCCCCGGCCGCCGGGGCCTCGCCGTCCTCGCCGCCCGGGCCGGCTCCCCCCGTGCAGCCGGCGGGGGCGGCGGCAGCGGCGTCCCCCCACAAGCGGAACCTCTACTACTTCTCGTACCCGCTCTTCGCCGCCTTCGCCCTGCTTCGCTTCGTCGCCTTCCAGCTCGGGCTGCTCTTCGCCTGGCTGTGCGAGCGCCTCTCCCGCGGCGCCCTCATGGCCGCCAAGGGCAGCAGGGCCGGCGATGCGCCCGAGCCCGGCGGGGCGCCCGAGACCGTGCGGGCCTGTCACAAGCGGGCCTTCGAGTGCATCTCCATGGCGCTGCGCATCGATGAGGACGAGAGAGGTAGGGGAGGGCCGTCGGCCGCCCCGGGCTGCTGGGGGGGGAGGCGGGCCGGGCAGCCCGGGGTCTGGAGGGCGGGCAGGGCCTCTCGTCCGGGGGCCCGGGGCCGCCGCTCACATAAGAAATGCAGTCGCGGGAGAGCGGGTTGTGTGCCGGTGCCTGCGTGCGGTTACGGTGCGGGGCTCCCCGCCGGCAGGCGCAGGTCGGGTCAGAGAGCCGCGGCTCGGCCTGGCATCCTAGGCAAAGGCAGGGGTCGCTTTTCGCTCTGGTAACTGTACTAAATGAAAGTTTCTGGTGCGGAGGGACGGGCGAAGCGCTTACAGATCGGGGGGTGTGACTGAACCGGGTTTAACCAGGCCACCCGGACAACAAAAGCGCCAGGGACGATAACAGGGAGGCATTCTTTAATGCACCGTCTGCCGGGTGGTGGAAGGGCTGAAGTGAGTCTTCAGGAAGCTCTGCTCTCAAACGTTTGGATATCTGACGTTAAAGGAAAGACGTATTTGTATTTTGACAGTTGCTTTTTAAAAATACTTGAACGGTTTGACATGCTTATTCCAAAACAACCCCTGTTACTGTATGCCGAGATCTTAAGGAGGATGTTAGGGCTGGATTAGATAAAACACAGGAGTGAGGTTGCTCTGTGACTTTTCATTTTATTTGGTCTAACTGCAGGAGCAGCAGCACTGTCAGCACCCAGAAGGTAGTCCTCAGGGACGTGCTGTGGTGGGTTTTCAAATCCTCTGGAGACTCGAGAGTATCTTACTGTGCCCTTTCATTTGAGCTTCAGTGGAACTCCCGTCCTAGAGGAAGAGATGAAAAAATAAAGGAAAAAGCGTTCAGTAGAAGCTACGTGCCGGGAGCCCCATAAAAGCTATGCATGTGTCTTGCTTTGCACTGACAGTTTGGGAGTGGCAGCAGTTAGCTCTGGGAGAAAAAAAACCCACCGTGTGCAGCCAGGTTAATTCAGAACAAATGTACGGTGCAGGAACATCGAGGTCATAGGCCAGAAGCATGAAAGAAGGCCAGGTAGCTTAAAACGTGTGTTGATCTCTGTGAATATAACTAAGACTTAAATTGTTAGGTGTCTTGTGGCTTGTCACTGTTGGTGGTCTCAAGGGTAAGCCTTCAAATACCAATTTTAATTGTGGACTTGTGTTACGGGTATTTTTAGAGTTGCCATATAAGGATTAGCTGCACAGGTCATACATTTAGTAATGAAAAAAAATCTTTGCTGGTAATACACTTGGTTGTAAAACTGTTACAGCCCTGTAAATGTAACATTCATTTAACTGAGAAAACTGACTTTGCTTTAATTCATGGATTTGTTATTTATTTTTCTGGTTTTGCTAGAACACATGCACACCTCTGAATTTATTTGATCTGTTAACAAGGTTTTTCTGACTTCCAACAGAGACGAATATATGAGGTGTAGCATGTGAAATGCTTGGAATTTCTGGATTGTCTTAACACCCTGTTAATTACATGGTATTTTTGCTGTTCTGGAAGCTGTGTGCACATCAGTGATTATGATATCACTTCTGGTAATTTTTATGCTTCTGAATTACTGGAGAAGTTAATACTCTGGTTTTGGTATCTTCAAAATTTTCAAAAAAGCTAAACATCTTTTCCTGGGACTGAGAGGGCACATATGGTGGGGTTGACCACAGCCAGCAGCTAAGCACTTGCATAACTGCTTGTTTACCCCCCTCGGTGGGACGGAGGAAGACCAAAAACTAGAAAACTTGTGTTTCAGCATGAAGACATGTTAATATGCAAGGGAATGAAGTGGGTGGATGATAAGTGATGCAAAAGCAACGACTTGCCAATGCCCAGCGAGTTCATAAGCAACAGCAGCCTTGGAAGACGGCCCTCATCCTGTTCTGCCTCTACCCAAATTGGTACTGTTGAGCATTGTGTGATATAGGACATCGAATATCCCTTTGGCCAGTTGGGGTCAGTCATTCAGGCCGTGTCCCCTCCCAACCATTTCTGTATCATCAGCCTACTCCCTGGGGATCTAGAGTGGGGAAAAAAGAAAGCCTTGAGGCTGCACAAGCTGTTCAGCAATAGCCAAAACATTGGTGTGTTATCACCTGCTGTTTTGGTCACAGATCCAAAACTGCCACTGAAGGGGCCTGCTGTGAAGAAAATTAACTCTCACCCAGCCAGACCCACAACAGCAAAGCTTCTAGGAAATGCGACTTTTTAAATTATCTTTTTAGTGTCTTAATCCCTGAGAACTAGTAAACTCCTCTGTAGGGATTTGGAGCGCTGCCTTTGCAAACAGCAAAGGTATATTGCTTTCGAAACCTCCAGTCAAAAGTGAGATTTTGATGATGACCTTGGCTTGTTCACAACTGCTCTTATAGCAAATAATAGCAAATAGAATAGCAAAGCAGTTCAGGCACTAGCAGAACTGGCTGGAATTATCTCAAATCATCTTAAATTTGGTTTCTGGTAGCCGCAGTCAGCATTAGGTTTACACTGAAGTCAGAAGTCTTCCTGTAGATGATGGGAAGAAGCTTAAAGGAAAACAGGCTCTGGATAGGACTGAAGTCACAGCGCTTTGATGATTTAGGTTGTCTAGCTTTGTCCTTAGCAGTCAGGATGTATGAGGTTGGCAGAGAAAGGGCAGTATCAAAAGGATTCCCGAGTTGTGTGATATACATGACTGCAGGATGGTGCTGTTCCTGTGGTTTGTGTCACTAAGAAAAGTGAAGTGTGAAATTACCTCCACAGAGTAACTTGCCAAAGGTTATGAAAAGGTTTTGCACCTGGAGAGGAACAAGAGAAAACCCTTACGAGGACTCTAGAAGTGTTCAGGAATATTTTTACTGGCAAATCTGCTGGAAAATAGATTTGGGACTAAAGTTACAAGAATATCTGAGTGCAGAAGCAACACATACACTGGTAACTGGCACTCAAGAATAGTTTTGTGGAGCTTTATCTCTTCTGAAGCTAGAGTAATGATATTTGAAGGCTCCATTTTGGGATTTTTTTTCTAGCATTGGCAGCTTGTTAATGCTAATCAGGTTTAAATTGCACCTAATGTGATGTACTCCTGTGTGGAAAGGCATGCTTAGTGTGACATAGCTAACTTGCAAAAGTATGTCTCCATATGCAGGCAAGTGACTTCAATGGAGAGTATTTATAGAAGGGGAGCAGTGTGAAGTGGATACTCATATCTCTTCAGTGGGTTATTTGCTGCCATGGTGCCAGGTATGCTAGGTTAGGCATAGCCGTGTTCATGATTGTATTTGCTGTAATACCCATTTAGGGTATCGTTGGTATAGAGGTGTGCTCTAATTCTTGATGTATTGTACTGCATATGAAAGTTAGCATATGCCTGCCATACAGTAGTTTCATGAGTGGATGAACAAAGAAATACCCCCATGACAAATGAGCTGCACTGTACAAAAGTTAACTGGGGGAAGAGTGTCCTGTCTCATCTCATTTGTCTAGTATGTCAGATTCGTTGCTTTCTTTCTTGAGTTTCTGTGCTTCTAATGTTACTTTGGCATTGGTTGGCACTGGAAGATTGAGGCATGTCTCAATTTGATGTTCCAGAAAGAAAAACTGTTAACTTCACCCTTTCTGTTGGGAATCAATAGGTGTAGGGTTTTTTGCTTTTTTTTTCGACTGGTCTCTTCAGGGTGGATGGAGAAATATTCCTAAAATAGGCAAAAGTGATTTGAGGCTGGTGTAGTACCTGTTTTTAACAGAAAAGATAGAAAAAAATTGAAAATAAGTAGTTATAAAGTTGACAGTGTCCCTTTAAGTGTTTCTCTAAGTCATAGGCTTGTGTTCAATTACCTTTTCTTTCCTTTTACTTGTTTTATGCAGCATTATATGGAACCATTCCTAAGTTTTAATTCATTACAAAAAATAATGGGTTCACTTCCTTTTTAAGCAGGACAAAAGGAACAAGCTGTTGAATGGTATAAGAAAGGAATTGAAGAACTGGAAAAAGGAATAGCTGTCTTAGTAATTGGTCAAGGTAAGCCAGTTTTGAGTTTTGTGGAAAAGGTTTTGGTTTATGGCTTCTTCAAAATGAGGAACCAATATTGCTAAATATGGTAGGTGCTGGGAATGGTCTGCTGTATGAATTAACTCATGAGAGTGTTTCTTATTCCTGTTTTAGCTGTAGGTGAATGCTGGCCTGTTTCTCTGTCCTACCTTAATGTTTTGGCCTATAACTCATACAAGTCTTGCTCCACATATTTTCAGACTATCCAAAATCATAAGCCCTAAATGAAAATTCTGATGTAAACCACTTGATTTCTTATATAATGGGAATGCCAAAACACTGAGATCTGATTAGCCGTGTTCTCATTTATGCAGAATTTGATATTCCCCTCAGTATAATTAAACAAGAAACACCCCTGTTTGGAAAGGTGTAGCATTATGTTCCTGAATTTCTTACCAAAAATAGCTGGACATTTCCAGCAAAGAAGAAAATTGAAATGTTTTAAGCTGTAGTGTAAAAGCAGGTATGTACCATAGAGACATAGGTGTAGTGAAGGACTTGCTAAGAGTTTCAGTCCTTAAAATAATAACAATAAACCACCACCTCATAAAAAGCCCAGACCTGTAACTGTTTTTGCAAACTGCAGTTTTGTTCCTCAGCTATGTTTAGAAATGTTTGTGAACAGTGTATGTTGACATGCCACTTAGGCAGCAGTACTGGTGGCATCTGATACAACCTAAGTTGCATGGTTTAAAAAAAAAAAAAGGAAAGAAAGAAAGCAGCGTGACTTAAATTCTTTTCATTCTTTTAGGAAGCAGTGATGTTGTCCATAATTCTGTGTGAATTTTGAAATGTAAAGGGACACAGTCAACTGAATTTAAATCTGTTGGTTTTGCCAAAGTGAATTATTTCAAATTGTACTTGCCTCTCAGTCACTTTTCAAGCTTTTAAAAAATATTTTCATTTGGCTTCTCTTTAGAAAAATGTAGTGTCAAAGAATATGTACTAGGTCAGCATGTGATGTTAAAGAATATGTGAAGCAGTGTTTAGGCTCCCACCACACCGTGAGCAATATTAAGCAGATGGTGTCAACTAGCTAAATTTTGATTAAACTGAAAGCTTTAAGCTTTTTTTCATTACTTTTGCAACGGCATTCCTTAGTGGAGGGGGTAGATAAGGTGTGGGAGGAAGAGGAGGGAAGTCTGGGTGTCAGTATTTTAGTACTTTAAAAAGTTAATTTGCCACCTTGTGTTTTAACGTTGATTTTTCTTTGTAAGGTGATCAGTGTGAACGGGCTCGACGTCTGCAGTCTAAAATGATGACAAATTTGGCAATGGCCAAGGATCGCTTGCAGCTTTTAGGTACCAGTTACGATTCATGACTTTGGAAAATTTGTTGTTACTTGCTCAATTTTATGTAATGCATTCTAAAATACTACTTTTCTTTTAAAAGAAGTGAGTCATTGTCTATGTAGGGCTCTTAAGTGGTTTTCAAATGAGAGTCAGTAATAATTTTTTCAGTGCTGTTGATTGATGGATTTTGAAAGTTTGGAAGCATTTCCTTGTGCTTTAAGACAAAGGTGTAAAAGTAACTGAAGTCTTTGTGTCATAGCACACTTCGCTCATAAACTGGGGAAGTCTGACTCACTCTTGGAGTTAGTTTAGGATTTCTGTGTTAGAACTGTAGTAAAACTGATACATTGCTACTCATGAGTGCAAATTATGCCTTCTGTAAGTGTAACTGCTCTTAATTCTGCTATCACTTGTATATCAATAAACAGGGAAATTGCTATATGCTGTAATAATAATTATTTAGCATTATAGAATCATAAATGCTTTGGGTTGGAAGGGACCTCAGATATCATCTAGTTGCTACCTCCCCGCCACGGGCAGGGACACCTTCCACTAGCCCAGGTATGTGGACCATAAAGTTGTGAAATCCTAATTCTCATCATTTTTAAATAGTGCTGTTCTGTTTTAAGACTAGCAGGTATGATTGCTTCTTTTCAGTACCAGTGTGTTGTATAGTTTTAGAGCTGTTGATGAGTAGAGTAAACCAGGCAGGATTGGAAATGACATTTTACTGTGCAGGATTTACAGACAAAAGCTCCCCCCCTTGAAGCGACAAACTCACAGCTTTGTGTAGTTATCCCTCTAAACTGAGAGCTTTGAAAATGCTTTCAGGTCAGGCAGTAAAATGAAAATAAAGATTTTTATTTTTTTTAATTGCTCTGTAAGAGTAAGTACTTGGATTTGAAAACATAGAAGGGAAGGAACATGAGATGCACAGAAGCTGGAAGTATCTTTCCTTATTACCAGTGTTGGTCAGTAGTATATGCAGAAAAGGTATTTTCTACTCATTAGGGTTAAAGGCTGACTCCTGGAGGTAATGTAAACCAGGGAAAAAAAGAGCGAGATATTTTTACAGCTTTGATAAGGTATGGCTTGTTGCTGGCATCCTAATTGCAAGTAACTGGGATTTATTTAAAATAAATGTGCTGTTCTTTGATCCTTGATGTAGCAGCACCTGTGTTTTGTGGGTAGTGCTTCATCCTTGTTTGTGTTACTGTAGTAGCCTTTGTGAAGATGATGAGTTGCTTACTTGCTGTGCTCTGAAAAGATAAAAAGGGTAAACTCTGCAAAAAATGTTAAGTTGAAGTCAAGCTGGTACCATGATCGTATGCTATTTGTGGTGTTCTTTCAGAGTGCAGATTGAAAAGTAAATGAATAGAATAGTGCTTATTGTATAAATTGATGTAAAATATGGTTTTATTTTTACTTTGGAATTACCAGAAATTTAGTGTTTTGTTCTATATAGGTTCTTTGTTTGGCTTGCACTAAGGATCTGCCTCAATCAATGTACCTGAGAACAAAATTTGAAAGAAAGCAGCAGGTGAAGTTGTCTACCCTGTAGGAAGGCAAAAAGGTGTTTGGAGAGATACTCCAGTGGATCCCTGCAAGCTTGAATATTACAGAACTTTTAGAGTAATGTTTGTTATACAATCTAACCAACTTTCCAGTTTTGACAGCATCTGTTTTTATTACTTTATATGTAACTTTTAATGATTTTTGTTGAAATTTAAGGTACTCCCTAGAGTTGAATTGGGTGTGTGATGCTAAACATAACTTTTAGCTTTTTACTTATAGTAACAAATATCTGTGTAATATATATCTAAATATATAGTAACAAATATGAGTGGTTTTGTAGTTGAACTAAAGCAGAGGCTGTGGAAGCTCTTAGGGTTCAGTAAAGTGATTCTTGCCTCCGGATCCAACCCTGAAGATAAGAGTGTTTTCCTCTAGCCCTGTGAAGTGTCTCAGTTTCGTAAAGGAGAATAGGCAAGTCCTTTATTGTGCTTGCTGGCAGGACGAAGTAGACTTTAAAGAGACAATAATATAAAATAATTCATCCCACTTGCTAGACTGAGATGTGATTGCCGACTGCCTAGCTGAAATGCCATCCAGTTGAGCAAGTGACACTGGTCATACATAGAAAGTGAAAAACGAGTCATACGGGTTATAACTGTCCCTTGAAGTGCTCAGTGGTTTTATTTATTTTTTAAGTTGTATGACACCACCAATGGGGGTGTGGTGTCTGATCACACCCCTGTGTTATCACTGTGGGTCATCACACCAATGATACCTTTTAATGTCAGACCAAGAGGATGTAGCGGCTTACCTTGTATGATGGCTTTACTGTTTGGTGTCCCATTTTCATCTTGAGCCTAAATTACTGTATCCTGTTTAGAGCTGTACTGTGACACAGCCTGAAAGCAGAAATGACTCCTGGTATGGTTCTTCAACTCAATCACTTTGGCATCCAGTGACAGTTTGGGTTTGTGAGTGGACTTCCAAGTTTTACCATCTGAGTTGGTGACAGCCCCTGTTTTTGATACAGATTAGGATGTGTTAGCTATGCAGTTACTGAGGTGAGTGGATAACTCTTGCTCTGATGGTCTTCACAGACCCAATCTCTCCTGGATGACTAATCACCCATGTTAGAATCATTATATTTGATATATTCAGAATCACAGGAGGGTATTTTTCTTATAGAGACAGTGCATTTTGCCATTCCTAAAGATTGATAGCTGCCATGTCCAGGGTGACACCGTTCAGTTCTAACACTGTACGCGTGTTGTACCAGTCTGTGTGCTATCATTTCAGAGAGACTTTCTGTAGGGTCACAGATTGGTGTTAGCAAAAGTGTCTTTCTCTGTACTGTGTAGAGAAGTATTTTGGGTGAAGGATACACGTGGCATGTTACTCAAATATCTTTCATCAGTGTCCACTTTGGCAGTAAGTCTGCCTGTGTATGGATATGGGCTTCAATGGACACCATTTGGGATTCTGCTGCTTTCTTGGAGCAGATAGTGGTTTTGCTTTAGGCTTGTGTTATAGGATAATGTTGGGATATTTTACATTATAAATTGTTTACTTTAAACTCAAGGTCTAGTGTTGCCTAAATGAGACAATGGCTTCAGTGATGTTTATTTGGTAGGTTTATGTCAGCATTATGTCAGAGAAATAATGAGATTCTGTAAATTTTTTCTTCAATGTCTGTAGACAGAAAGAAAGCATTTCAATGGCAGGCAATAAGGGTATCCTGTTAACTGTCTGGACAAATATCAATTTATTTTCATTATTGCAGAGGGCTTTGCAGCTACACTGAATCTCAAGAGATATATTTGCTTTCTGTAATTTTATGTGCAACATTAGAAATTAGACATTAATGTGTAATGTGATGGGAAGGTAAAGTGCTAATGGAAACTCAGCAACAGTTGGATTACTCTCCCCTGACCCCTGTTTTTTCCTGTGTAGTTCCTGAGTATGTAGAACTTGCTAAGCCGTTGATAATTGTAGTAAAACCTCAGTCTCAAACTGTAGTGTGGAGGCAGATGGCATTTCCCGAATTCCTGCCCAAGCCAATTGATTTTATTATGGCCTTTGCTAGAAAGTTGTTGGATTTTTTTTTGGTGAAGTTCAGAAATGTTGTCCAAAATTTAACTGATTCACTAATACCTTACCAAGTCTGTTAATAGTAATTCTGTTTCTTGAGCTTTTCTGTGAGCTTTTCATGCAGCTGGCATGCACTGAGCAAGGGAGTAGCCTGTTCGGCTGTCGGCTTCAGTAGTGCTGAGCCCACCAAAATGGTACACTGTTTGTGGTCAGTCATACTAAAATGACTTAACTTAGACTTTAGAGGGAGGTTTCTTAGGGCAACGACTTGCAAGTTAGAAAACCTTGTGGTTTTTGTAGACTGTTCGTGTGTGACTAATGTTTTTTGTTTTGCTGTACACGACTCTGCAATGCTTTCAATTTAAAGTAAACCCTGGGTGCACATACTAATCTTGAACTTTAGCTTTTTGTATTTGCCTATGGCTACTGAATTTTTACTCTAAACCACATCTTGTCCAGCCTGGATATTGTTATTAAACCATCACTTAATCTATTGGGACTAAAAATGCGTTTCAGGGGAGTGATCCAGAGTAGGCAGAAGCAGAAAGACCAGGAAAAGATCTGTAAATAGGCAAAGCAGCAGAGTCAAGGAGGTGTTTATGCCTCCAGTGAGGGCAGTTATGACCACATTTTTCAATAGAATTTGGCTTTTGCAGTATGTGCTTTCACGCTGCCAGAGGACATCGCTCCTCTACTTGGCCTTCTGTTTTCCTGCAGCTTCATGGTACTGAAGTACTCCTTGGGGAAGAGGAGAAAAAAAAAAAGCACAAAGCAGGGAGGTGTAGAGTGTGCCAGTGTATGCCTTGCATTCTTACAAACCGTGTTTGGCTCTGGGTGTGAAACGGGAGGGAGAAGCTGTAAACTCTCCCAGAAGTAAGGCCTGGAGGGCTTTAATTGCACTAGGAAAAGCAGGAATGGGAAGTGAGCAGTGGAAGAATACACAGTCCTGAGACTTAATTCTTGTTTTGTGTCATTTGCAGCCTTGCTCTTCCTTGACTTATGCTTTGGCTAGTTTATCATGACTTCTTAGAGTTAATTTCTCTCCTTAATCTTTGACCTTATAAGTGTTGTATTCAGATATTTCTGGAGTTAATCCTCTTAAAGAACGCAGCTTGCATGGCAATTTTATTCACTTAATTTCAGGGCAATTGTATTTCTACATAGAGTCTTGAGGATATCATTGTAATGTATATATGGTGTTTTGCTTGGACAGTTGTGGTTTCTGTAAAGTACTGACAGGTGGTTACTACTGAAGTGAAATATAATATGCAGGAGAGGGATGACTCCTTGCAGTTGGTAAAAGTAATGCCTTAGTGGGGGGTGCCTTCAGAAATGAGTTATAAAGTTGGATTAATCCTGACCATTGCTTTGGAAAGTAGCTCAGTCACTAAATGGGGAAGATCAATGTAGTTAATGAATCTGTAAATGGCTAGTTTTAAAGTCTTTTTTCAGTCATGTTCATACTGACAAAATTTTTTACAAATTTGCTTAACATGTAGAGTAGGTAGAAGTACTCCTTTTATCTTTAACCCTGTATCAAGTATAACAAAGCCAAGCTTGACATTTGTGTGCTCAACATACATAAATTTTCTTGGTTCATTTTTATTTTTTGTTTGTTTATTTTGTCCTTTTTCCTCCCTCCCCCTCTGTCTATTATGTAGAGAAGCTGCAGGCAGTTTTGCAAATTTCCAAGCCGCAAATGGAGGTCTATAATGACAGTACTAACCTGGCATGCCGCAATGGACATCTCCAGTCAGGTGGGTTTGGTTTTACCAGCGCCTATTGAGGGGATGTCTCTCAGTTTGTGGTGTATTGCAGAGAAAAATATGGAATGCTATGTTCTGGCCCCACCAACTTTTGACAAAATTGGTTTATGTTTCTGTTTTCAAAAGCTTTATGTGAAATACATCCTTTCTATGGCTGTCCTAGAAACCAAAGCTATTAACTAAGACAATATTTTAGAAAATATATCTCATGTTATATTCTTAAAGGAATTAAAATAAACCTATTTTAGAAAGTTTGAGTCAGTGTAGGATATGTAGGTTATATATTGTGGTAGGTCTTCCTTTATGATATTGTGAGTGTGCATTTGCATTAAACTGCTTTAAGTTTCAGTGTGTTTTTACTCTGAGAAAGTGATACATGATAAAAACAAAGGGGGACTGGGGGAGGGATGGACCCTGTTCTTGCTTTTTGTCAGAGGATGTCGTTTTTATCCTTTTGCAGAAGACCGCACCAGGGATACTAAAATACCAAAAGTAAACTCGGTGTTTTTCTGTACAGAAGGAATTTGTGAGGGGTTTGAATTGCTTTCAGGGAACGCTTTAAGTCAGCAGAGCTATTGTAACAATTGTGATCTCAACTGATAATTCCTGCAGTAGACTTCAATATGTTTGCATAAAATAAACAGCTAACAAGCAATGGATTTTGTAAAGCTTGTTTACTGTGCCAAAAGCAGCATTCAGTTTTAAAGTCACTAAACCTGAAACAGTGTAAACCACATGATTATTTTTTTCTTACTTTCTTTTTAGCTGGTTTCTAGTTCTGAAGTAATCTCAACTGTTTGGCTTTATTCTTTGTAATGTACAAGAGCTTAACAATGTTAGGGGCCTTCAGATTACTGTATGTGTACTGTTTTTGCTAACTGTGTTTGTCAGAAAGGTGTAGTGGAAAATGGCTCTTCACTGTAAGTTCCCATATTGATCGAGCCTGACAACTCTGTACCTTAAATGACCCATTACAAGTTTTGTCTTTTTTTAGCTGGTTGGGTAGAGATTGAATGAGCAAATACATACACACAAAAGCTGAGAACATACCCCCTCTGATTCAGTATGAATGCCTTTTCTTTAAACTCTTTCCTTTATACATTTTTGTCCATTTTTCGCAGTGTATCTCAGAATTGGTTGCTGTAGAAGAAGGTTAGACTGAACTTTCACGCTTAAAACTTAATTTAGCTACATAAATGTTAGTAACAAAGCATAGAATAGAAACATTTTGCCAGCTCTGTGACAGGTGGTGTTATTTACAGAAATTCCTGCAGCAGGAGGTGGTTGATGTTGGTAAACTTGTGAAAAGTGGTCAGTTTTACCTGTTCAGAGTCATATTCCTGGTGACTTAGAGAAGATGGATGACTGTACCACTGAAAAACTGGAGGAAGGGATAGTGAAACAACTGCAAAGGGCCGTGGTCTTCTCGGGATTCTTTATACTGAGAGGCCTCCCACTTTCTGAAATGTAGTGCAGACTAATGGAGAAATTTACATTTACTGGCCTCGGTGGGATTCAAGAAGAAACAATAAGGACTAAAGAGCAGGTGGTGAAAAAGTTAGGTACCAGGCATCTACTGATTGCTTTGAAGGAGACTTCAAGAGCCTTGCTGTGTTTCCATTGACATTGACAAAGGTAAACAGTTTTATAACTTGTGAAAGTTAGAGGTTTACCTAAAGTACTGAACATCTACTGGAGCTGTGAGGTCCTTGCTAGTACCAGGAAAGTCAGCATATTAATTGATGCCTGAAATTTTTAATTGTTTGGTGTTTATGCTCACATACTCAGTTGCTGTCATGCTCTCTGTCTCTCTTTTTTTTTTCTTAAAAGTACTTGCTCTATACATGTTGTAGTAAAGATGGTATTTTCACATGGATAGTTGCAATCATTTAAAAACACAGATTATAAATTCTTGGAAAACTACAAAATCAGCTTGCAGGTTACTTGAGATAAGAGGACTGCTGTTGCTGAGAAAGAGGCCTCGCAGAGATACAGAGCCGCAGGGATCTGGCATAAGCTTCATTTTTCTGGCTACGTAAAGTGTTAGCTGTGCTCTTGCCTGATCAGGCTGGGCTTTTCAGAAGTCCAGGATTGCATGAAGTGTCAAACATGGTCATCAATAGTTTTAACATCAGTAAAGTGCCTTTTTGCCTGTTCTTTGGGCAAAACATGCTTTGCTTTCGTTCATACGCATTTAAAGGCCAAAGTCTCTATAAAGATGGGTTTTTTGCTTCTTAATTCAGTGTGAAATTCTATCCTCACAGCTATACCACATGTTTTTATATTTCAAAAATGTTACAGGCTTGAGATTCTTCCATCTGTCAAGGTACTGTTTGTGTCAGCCTTGCAGACCAATTTACTTGATCCTAGTACAGGAGACTTGCCTATCGCTGTCTTCCTCACTCATAGGTTCCTAACTCCCCTGGCTAGCTAGAGATTTTTCTTCCAAATGTATCTGGTAGATTTATACTGGTATTTATAATGAGGGTTTAGAAGACCTGATGACAGCAGTGTCATCTGCCCTTCAGTTGCAGAAGGCTACACAGTGACTTAAGACTAAGATCAAGTCGCCATGACCCAGAATTTTATTTTGAAGTACATATTTATCGTTTAATGTCCATCACTCTTGTTCTCATAGCCTTCTTCAATTAGATGTAAAACATTATAGCTGTATTTTTTGTCCCAAGATGCATGTTTGCTTTGCATTGTAGGTGGTTGTTTTTTGTTTCTAAAGAAGCTTGAGAAGGAGACAATGCCCATCTTCCCAAAAGTAATGTTTACTAATTTTCTGGGCACACAGTACCCAGATATTGTAGTAATTCTGGTGTACCATTTCACATTTAGCATGCAGATCTCAGCATGGGACACCATCAGAGAAAACACTCAATTTCTCTTTCATACCACACCATTAGCACTGTGCAACTAGCTAGTATTTTATCTCAGTTTACATTGGCAAGGCTTTGCCAGCATCTTGAGTAGTAGGCATATTTTGGCAATGCTTTGTAAGTTGCAAAAATTCTACTCTGAGTACTAAAGTTTCCTAGGGAGCCTCCTAAGTAGAAGAGCGAGTATCTGTAATCTTGTTTTTAACACAATTTGGCCACAATAGATCTTTGACGGGGCTCTGTCTCGGAAGGAGAACAACAGTGCCCCTGGTTTGTGGAGCTGTGCTACCACTCGAAACATGGCACATGTCCGTGCTAGTCGCTGAAGCTTTCTGTTAGGTAGCTTTTATTACTTGAACCTACCAGTTTGAGAAATCTGGATATAGTCTTTGAAGGAATTGCTGTTTTGGGACTAGAGTGGATGCTGATCCTGAATAACTATCAGTCTTGCAATTACTGCATCTATTTTTCTAGCAATATTTGCAGAAAGTGTATAGCTAAGCAGTTACTAGATTTTTATTAAAAAAAAAACAAAACACATAAATTACAGTTCTAGAATTTATTTATTTTTTTTCACAAACTGTACATGATAACCGATAAAAAAATTACTAAGAAAAGTTATCAGAAGGCATAAGCAACTAGAGGAATGAAACTGTTCTGCCATACTGGAACTGTTTCTGCTAATTTTAATTCAAACACTTTTTCTAGATGTTTAAGAAGTTATAAAACAGTAGAAACTTGTTGATTAAGGTGTGCCTTAATAGGTTTTAGATGCACAAAAGAACATGTAATTCACTTGGAGTTTAGAAATACAAAATATGCTGTTACCTTTATTAAACAAATAAGCCAGAGCTGCATATTTCCCAGATCATTTCTGTGTTTGCAGGTGTGCAGTGTAATCAAGCTTCTCTTCAAGTTGGTCAAACTTATCCTTACATCACGGACATATTTAACTCTTTTTCTTTTAAAGATGTAATTATGATTTAATGTTTCTTTCTGTAAGGGAGGCAGAAATTGGGCACTTAGGTCTGCAGCTTACCAGAATTTAACCAATAGAAAACCTTGGATAACATTTTGTTTCTTGCTTGTTTGTTATTTGTTTCTTCTGTGTATGTTTGGATGTTGGGTTAAAATGGCAGTGGTGCTTTCAGGGCCAGGTAGCTATTATTTCTGTATTAGCTAATGGTGTTAGCTTGGAGATTTAAAGTAAATTGTGCTGTCTAGTCAAGAATAAACTCAAAATGATCAAGCAGCTGTTACTATCCTCTACACATATATGAAGTAGGCATCTGAATTGTTCAGTGTTTCAGATATAGAATCAAAACCAATGCCATGGTCTGTCTTTATGATTAGAACATATTTTAGGACTTTACAGTTTTAAATGGAATGGCAGAACATTTGTCAAAAGGCTGCTGGAGATATTGCAGAGGTTTTAAGGCCACTTGCAGTATGTTTTCAGTCTTCCAGCAGGTGACAAATACAAATAGATAGGAAATGTGTCTTGAGTGTTTTGCCCTTGTAACAACAAAATACATGTTTTTACATGAATCAGCAGGGGCTATCAATCTGACTAGTGACATACATGTACTTTTAAACTCTTTACACTTTTGAAGTAGCTAAACTTTAAATAAACTAATTCAGAGATGTTTGATCCCATTTTTATTCTTCAATGAAAATATGTAGATAAAAATTAGTTTCCCTCTGGAGTTGACACTGAACAACCCATGTCCAAGAGTAGTTCATCTACTTCTTTCTGTGCTACCGATCAGGACTGGCTACAGAAAATATGTCAACTTACTGGTCTTGATTCCTGGAGATACAGGTAGAGTAGATTGTATTTAATCCCTTCTCTTCATCCTTCCCTCTCCCTGTATTTCCAGCTCCCTAAAATTCTCCTTATCTGTGCAAGTTTATGACTCTCAAAATTACAGTGCATGCGTATCTTTCTCAGTAGATGGGAAAGTGTAATAATTGAGCAACCTGTTACGGTGAAGCAGATGGAGGAAAACTACCTCAGCTTTTTGAAGCCTTCCCATGTTGACTTTAAGCCAGATGTGCAGATATGACTGAAGGAGAAAAAAAAAAAGCAACCTCCAAATTGAGTGCCACCTTTTGATTAAATTGGATCAAAGTGTTGACTAATCAGCTTTTTTTCCTTTTTTTTTAAATTATTATAGATTCATACACTGCTTTTTGAACTTGAAAGTTGATAAGTCTGCCTAATTGTGAAGAGTTTTTTACTTAAATTTCCGTGCAGGAGTTTACTATGTAAATGTAACCAGGTCTGGATCTGTGTGTGATTTAGTCAGTAGCCAAGTTTTTTTTGTGGTTGTTGTGTTGTGGTTTTTTTGTTTGGGGTTTTTTTGTTAGGAGGTGTGTGTGTGTGGTGTTTTTTGGGGTTGCTTGTTTTTGTTTTGTTTTTTTTTTTAACAAGAAATATCTTACAGGTAAATGAGATTGATTATGTTTTCCAAGTTCCCTTGTTTTTGCAGATTCATACATCTGCATTGTTTATGATGACCCCTGCAGAGTTTCTGTAACTCTAAAGAGGGATAGATCTGTGACTGAAGAAAGGCGCTAGAAGCTTGTTAGCCAGGGAGTTCAACACGTGTAACTGCAGGCTGGGTTAAGATTTGCTCCTGGTAGTTTGCAAAACTCTGTTTAAAGAGGTGATGAACATAGCAGTAGTTAATTAATCCTTCCATGCTACTGTTTCACTGAAGTGTCTTACTGTTCTAAACACACATTCAAAATTATGAACCCTGTTCACTGAACTGCATATTACAAATTACAAAACAGCTCTTGCAATACTTTTTAATGTCCTTAAAAATCTGAGTTCTCTGGCCTGTTGCTTAAGAGTAACAAGACAAACTGAGCTGCGTATTTCCAAAATCCTAGTGAATTGACCTGTAGCTAAAATCCATCTTGAGCTTCTTTACCTCTGACACAATATTTCTCTTATCTAATCAAAGGCTTCTTAATCCTTGTAAAAGGATATAAAATAAGGTAGTATTTACAGTTTCCATTGCAGACAACAGTACTGTACTAGACAGCTTCCAGTACTGTATTCTTAATATGAGAAGAAAACCCCAAACCGGATTGGACACTGTGCTCTAGTCATTGATCAGCCTGACCAACCTGCATGCTTGCTGGAGCACTTTCTTACCTTTGTTTTGATGTTTTATACTTGCCATTTCTGTGCCAAGAAACCTTATTTTATCATGTATCCTGTACAGGGAATGTAGAAACAAGTGCTAGTTCACTTACTGTGGATCAAATTGTCCTTTTGTAGTTTAATCGTCTTTGGCTAATATGTTAAGTTATATCTGTGTGTGTGTGTGTACATTTTATATGTATATATATTTACCAGGTTTGAGACCTTCCTGCTCCATCATGGTGGTGAACTAGAGCAAATGTGAACAGAATGTATGGAGGTGTTTGAATACAGGGGTATAATATAATATTTTAGGACTTAATTTTAGATTTAGGAAGGTAAGGTGCTTCAGAGCTGCCCCCTTTCAGAATTTATTTACCCTTGAGATTCCTGAAGTGAAACAAAATTGTAAAAAAAAATAAAATCTCCTGATACTTGCTTGCAGATATAATTGTATTAATTTTCCCTGATTAAAATGTCTTGGTGGAACTTCTGTGTGGAAGGTGATAGATAGTGTTAGCTGGCATCCAAAGTAGCTAGCATGCTAATACCATGTAAGAAATGACTGCTTTGAATCTAGTGCCTTGAAATTTGGGGTTTATCATAATGAGTATTTTTAGGAGTACTTGGGAAGGAAGATGTGGCTTGTGTTCTGTCATTTTCTGTCTTAAGGAATAGGCGGTATTCTCCCATTAATTCAGGACTGAGCCACATCTAGCTTTTCTAAGGTGGATAACCGGTGTTGGCTTTGAGAAGCACTGAAAATGTAAATCTTAACTTTAAGAGAAAGCTGCTGTTAATATTCCCTGAAAAGTACCAAACCTCTTTAAAAATTTGTGGTGTTCTGCTAAAATGCTCTGATATGTCTCAACAGTACTACCTTCAGGTTAGTTGATGGTAAGAGTACAACCGTACTCATGACGTTGGTTTTCTTTATAGAAAGCGGAGCTGTTCCAAAAAAGAAGGATCCCTTAACACACACAAGTAATTCCCTTCCTCGTTCAAAAACTGTTGCAAAAACTGGATCCACAGGCCTTTCAGGTCACCATCGAACTCCTAGCTACAGTGGGATATCATCATCTTCTGTGTCTAGACCAACACCCAATGCTACAGCTTCAACTCACAAGGTATGGTGAGCATAAATACAGTACACACTTGGAAAGTCAATGTCAGTTCCAGAACAAAGTTTGGATTTACTCTCTTTGTTGTAGTGTTGTAGTAGCAAAAACGTGGGTTTGGGGGGGGGGGAAAAAAAACCACCAAAAAACCTAAACACCCATTTCTTTTTTGGGTAAGCATCTTGAGCTAGGCTGCGGAGTGGGTTTCAGAAATCAGGGGACATCAGGTGACTCCTTGGGCAAATGGATTTAAATTGTAATCACAGTAATAAAAGTTAATATTTGTTCTGAAAAATGTGTAGGAAACTTGCTGAAGCTTATCTAGGAGAAAAATAAATGCTACTCCCAGTTTGTAAAAGATGAAGGAAAAGAGCCCTCTTACTCCAGAAGTACAGATTCTCCCCCCCAGTGTGTTTCTTCTCACCAAAGTATGTGTGCACAGGTGGTATTGCAGCCACATTGAGAAGCAAATTATGGCTGAATTGTAACTTAAATACAAAGGTATGTCCTATACTAATAAGGCAGAAACACATTTGACCCATGTTTCATTTGACCCATCTCTTTTCGCTTCTGCCCTTACCTTCCCCCGGTACTTCCACAGTAAAGTAGAATAAAGAGCAGAAGTGACAGAGTATTATGTTGTTAAACATTATTGCTGCTATAATGTGGCTTGTTACCCAAGTATAACAGCAGTAGTTCTTGCTTATAGGTATTGAGAATCTAAAACTAGATTGTGATGCTCTATTCTAGAGTGTCGTGGGGGAAAATAATGTAGTTAAATATAATGAATTCCCCTTACCAAAAAAAACCAAACAAAAAACCCACCACCAACGAAGGAAACACCAAAACAAAATCAAGCCAAATGACCCCATCACTAAGATGTTCTAACTTAGGATGAATATGAGAATACAGTTTATAGCAAAATACAGCATCAGAGTATCTAGTATTTGTTGACAAATTAGCTTTACTGGAGGAAATGAAGCATAGAAGTAGTTTTGTTAACAGTATGCCTTAAAAGTATCGCATTTGTTTGGGGTTTGGGTTTCATTTATTTATTTATTTATTCCCTTTCCCTCCGCACTCCAGGTTGCTCCTAAAAATAGCAGAACAAATAAACCTTCTACTCCTACCACTGCCCCTCGAAAAAAGAAAGACTTGAAGATATTTAGAAACGTGGACAGTAATCTTGCTAATCTTATCCTGAATGAAATTGTTGATAGGTAAGTCTGAAGAGAAGTAGGTATTTCAATGCAAAAGAACCAGTTCTTCATTAAGTACAGTCTTGTTCCCTTGTCATGAAAACAAGTACTTCTAGTTTGTTGTGGGGTCTTTTTTGGGGGGAGTAAGGGGTGGGGTGGGTAGAGTGTTTCAGTGGGTTTTTTTTTTTGTTGTTGTTCTTTTTACTTTGGCAAAATGATGAAAAATCACTAACGCTTATGTTTCTAAATGCTTGGCAATATAAGTTGTAGATTTCTTCAAAAGGGTTCTGTATAAATAGTGAAATGCATTAAATTAGTCAGCTGCAGCTGAAAAAGAGTATCTCATTGTTAAGCTAATTAGTATTCCATTTCTTTGTTAGTGGGCCAGCTGTCAAATTTGATGATATTGCAGGGCAGGAACTGGCTAAACAAGCTTTACAAGAAATTGTTATCCTTCCTTCCCTTAGACCAGAGGTAAGCAACTGGGTTTCACTATTACTCTGTAGCGGAATCAAAGAAGTTGTTGTGCTTCAAGCATGCTGCCTTCACTGGTCACTGTCGGTACCTGTGTGTTGTTATCAGGCCATCCTGGAAAAGGGGAATGAAGAATTTGTGTGTTAAAACACCACTATGAAATTCCTTGTCTTCTTTTAGTTCAGTGTTGAAGACTAAGCTATTGAGCTTAAAAAATAAACCAAAACCAGCAAAGTATAAACCCCTAAAAGACCAAATCAAAACCGAACAAAACTACCCTGAAAATCTGTGAGACTGACTGTTCTGCATAGCTCTGGCTGTGTGTCCACCACTATACGGACACGGAAAAGACAGAGGTCGGAATTGGAAGAGTGAACAGATGAGATTTCTGTAGGTAGATGAAGTTCTGATACTGTCTGATCTGAAGAATTTTAAACTGGTGTTGTGGTCATGTTCTCTGTGGACATCAGTTAGACATTCTGACTCATCTGCTCATAACAGGTGAAGAGAGAAAGAAGTGTAGTAGTGAACAAGCAAGTACACTGAGGCATATAACATCTGAGGACAGATTTCTTCTGGACTTGGTCGTTTAGGCTTTTGTGCTGGTTATCATAGGTGGCACCTCAACTACTGTCACTTGTTAATTTTTAAACTTTCTGTAGAGGTAAAGAGGTTGGTTTTATTCCTTGTAAATGTGGCAACTATAGGGCAATATTTTTTCAATTAAATACTGCTTTGGTTTTAACTGTAATGAAGTTTTGAACTCAAATTCATATGTAAACAAACCAATTAATGTTGGTTTTGTAGGAGAGCAAGGGTTGCTGTACACTGGCAAGTTGTGACTGCAGCTAGTTCAGCAGTGGGATGGTAACCAGCAGCAGTTAGTTGAGCCCATGTTTATTATGATTAGTCTGTTAATAAAAGCTCTAAAAGCTTAGTGTGTCTCGGGTAAGTTGCAGTTGTGGCCAAACTCTGGTCAGTCATTCTAGCAGCAACTAGGCTGGTATTGGAGCTGTTTGTTTTCGTGGATGCCGTGGGAAGGAGTTCCTGCCAAGAGTTTGTGGGCATAGGCTACGTACAAAGTGCTACCCTGTGACTCCTCTTTACTTGTTGGGATTACTGGAAGCTGAAATGGGGAGGTATGTGCAAGGCTGAAGCCAGAACTCTGGAATGCTCGAAGAAAGTTTCTTTCGAAGAAAATGGTGAGAAAAACAGGCTGCAGGATTAATTAGAAGAGATGGACTCTGTGAGAATTAGTAGATTTGCTTGCTGTGGTGCTTCATACGATGGGTGCAGTTCCATAGTGTAGAAGAATTGAATCCAATGAAGAGTGAGAGGGAAGAGATTATGATCAGTAGCACTTGGAGAGAGTAGGTGGTGGTGAAGTAATATTTTGGATTAGCTTTGGTCAAAGCTTAGGTCTTTTCAAGCTTTAATTAAAAAAACCTAAAACAAAAAATGGGAGAGAAAGGTGAAGTGGTTCTTCCGTATGTATTTAGTCAGAACATTGCTTTAACTGTCTCCATAACTACATTTCCTCCCTCTTTAAATGGGATTGCTGCTTCGCACTTGCCGGGCTGGTCTGCCTTGCGGAGTGTGTTCCTGCCCTTGATACTTGTTCCACAGTGCCTCAGTGCACAGAACCATCATAATGTGATTGAACTGGTGGATGGGGAACACGAATGACATGCATTAGGTCAAGTTGTAACATAGTTCTCTAAAAAACCTGACTGTTGCTACGCTGGTACTACTGCTGCCAGTGTGAGCCCCTGAGTTGTTCCTCAATCTCAAACCATTTTCTTAGAGGTAAATTAGCATTTTCTTTAAGTCTTTGAAGATAATTAACGATCGTGTGCTTTTCAGTTATTTACAGGACTTCGAGCTCCTGCGCGTGGATTATTGCTGTTTGGCCCACCAGGAAATGGAAAGACAATGTTGGTGAGAAGATTACTTAGTGCATGATGTGATGGGCTTAAAGGGTAACCATGAGGGGTGCCTTTCCATTTGGGTGTTTATTACTGCAACTGTGTGTTCTTCCTGGGTATGCATTACTCTGTCCGTTGATATCCAGATGCAAAAATTAGCCTGTACTGGATTTCATGGAGGAGGAAACTGCTAAACTGTTCTCTCTTTAATCCTCTTTGATATCACAATAATACTTTAAAACTTAAATGAGTAAATTCATGCTTAATTTTCAGAAAAAGTTAATAGTTGTTTGTGTAAGCAGTGATTAATCACAAACGGTTTGCTCTCCACCAAAACTAGATGTACATTTTGGAAATGGGCATGGAGACATTGACAGGAAGGGGGGTCTGACTTCCATGCTGCTATGCTGGGAGCTCAAGTGCTCTGGAGCTATCTGGCTGCTCCTTGTTTTCTCAGTCTGAAGTGCTGGCTCCAGGGAACTGGAGGGATATGGATGTGCATCACCCAGGGAGCGTGGGGTGTCCTGATGCGGCTGAGTCAGGCACATTGTCCTCCTGTGTCACATGGCGTGGCTGCAGCTGCACGCTCCTGTTGCTGACACTGGAGCTGCAGGAGTGCAAATGCCGAGCAGTTTGCTTTGCCTCATCTCTTAGGTTTTACATACTGGAACATGATTGCGAATTAGTAAAACTAAACTCTATAACGAGGCAATCGTGACTGCTTGAATATGGTGAAACTGTGAAGAAGAGGGTGCTCTGTGTGAGCATTGTGGCTGAATGGTTTTTTCCCAAGCTTTCCTCTGAAAGCAGTTTTGCATAGATGGGTACAGAGTGGGGGGGGGAGGAGGGGAAACAAATCTGTAGTTTTTAATGTGTTTTGATTCAACTGCTACCCAAAGTTACCACCCTAGATTAGTTAAAACCGTTTCAGATGTCTCCTCAGGATACGCTGGAAGGAGATGGGAGCCTTGTAGCAAGCTGTAGCTGGCTATGAACATGATGTGATTAGAGAAGTTAAGGGTGTCTGGAAACGTTAGTGGTTAGGCCACTTACCCATTTGTGTTTGTACAGTAGTTTACTTTACAAGGTGTTCCCTTTGAAGGAACAGGGGTTTTCAAAATCACCGGTCAGGACATGAGTAGCTGCAGAAGCAGAGTGTTATCTTCAGTGTGATGGTTTAAAGCATACTTGGTTTTTTTCCCCCTCTCCTAGGCCAAAGCAGTTGCTGCAGAATCAAATGCTACTTTCTTTAATATAAGTGCAGCAAGCCTAACTTCAAAATACGTAAGTAGCAGCTGTAAATCACATTGATCTGAAAACACACATGCTGTAACTGGGGCTAAAGGCAGCCAGAGACTTGTGGTGGGTCCTTGGTGAAGTTACCCTATAGTGAATATGAAGTTTTAAAAAGGTGACTCGTGGCATAAAAAAATTTGGGTTGTGCTTGCGATAACTCAACTTCAAAGGCTTTTACAGTTCAGGATGACCCTGGCTGTTATATAAGTGGTTCCCAGCTCCCTTTCACTCAGATAATTCAGGCACCAAATTCTCTTGACAACTCAGTTCTGATTGTAAGACAGGTTGGAATATATCTGTTAAAACGTAAACAGTGTTTTCTGTGTAATACTGAACTAGTGATAATCTGAGTGTGGTTTGTTATCAGCAAGATTTTCTGTAGGACCTTAGGAAAGCTCTCTTGTGATAAACGCTTTCTAAACCCTCTCAAAAACAGTTTATTGTTGTTTTAGGTGGGTGAAGGGGAGAAACTGGTGCGTGCTTTATTTGCAGTAGCCAGAGAACTTCAGCCTTCTATAATTTTTATTGGTAAGACCATAAATGTTGTTGACTCTTGTATGTTTTCTTAAATATTTTTATTAATTAAATTAAAATCAATGAGTAAACTTCTTTGGGTAATTCTCAGTGTACAGCAAGTGTCTCAGATATGACCTGCTGGCTAATCAATAGTTCCGTATAGAGCATGTTAGATTACTTTTATGTTATTATGTTAAACTACAAAAAAGGGTTTTGCTTGTTCTGAGTAGCAGTTTGTTATCAGCAGGACTTTTTTTTTTTCCTCTCTCATTTGTGCTTGGTATTACATGTTCAAAGGACAACAATTTACACAGGCATTAAAACTTCACTAAGATATGTCTGTCTCCTAGTGAATAAAGATCTGATCTCTCTTCCTGGAGCCCTACATTAGCAGAAGAACTTACGCAAATATGAAGACTTTAATGTCGTAAGCTTAATTAAGGTGTGAGCTTCTCTGTTTTTCAGATGAAGTTGATAGCCTTTTGTGTGAAAGACGAGAAGGTGAACATGATGCAAGTCGGCGTCTAAAAACAGAATTTTTAATAGAATTTGATGGTGTAAGTATTTAGTTCTGGATGTTGTTTGATTTAGCTGAACTGGCCAACGTAGCAGGTGCCAGTACAAGGGTTTGGCTTCTGGGACGTAGCTCTGTCCCCCTCCACCCACCTTGGCCAGAAAGCAGCTTTTTTTCCTATTGCTGTTAATTTTTCACCTGTTCACTGCAGTGTTCTGGAAAATTCAGTCTGGGATGAAAGGTAGTAATCTGGAGATGAGCTGAAATAATGGGTTGAAAGACTATGAACAGAGAAGAAAGGGTAATATGCTTGTGCAGGACAAGAGGAACACTTGAGGGTTAGGCAGAGTGGAAGCTTTGTTTGCATTGCATGTTTTGGTGAAGCACATTTCTTCTGGGAAAGCAAAAAGATTAAATGGCTTTTTAGGTTGTGTCTTTTTTGTTTTCAAGGGACATGTCACAAAAGCATGTGCTGTCAAGGTGAGACATAAGAGATGAGGATTTTAAACAGATCATGACACATCAGAAGGATGAAGTTCTGTGTTAGCATACTTTTCAATGAGCTATAATTTTTTTCCCTTAACTATGTTACCCCAGAGGTTCAACCACCATCACTGCTGGGCTCAGGCACTGCACAAACCCAGTACAGCACTGTTTTTTGTATTGCACAGTGTTAGCGTATGTTCCTCTAGCACAGTGTGACATTGCTACAGTAGGGAAGCAGTAGTACTGAGGCACAGAAGGAGAAGACAACTATTGAGAGACAAAACAAGATCAGGGAAATGTTCTCTGAAGTGGGATCAGTCAGGGGAAATAATGTAATGTGACAATGACGTGCCTAAATTATTACACACAGAGAATTTTCTCTTGAAAAGGGGAAATTTAGACATAATTATTAAGCTAGTAAACTTTGTATCAAGGTGCAACTGTTGCACAATATTTTTGTGGAACTTTATGCACACATTAAGGCAGGAAAAATGAAGCCAATGAAGGATCAGACACTAGGTGAATAATAACACGTCTCTGATAACCAAACCTGTTCTTTGACATCTGGAAGCTATAATGTTCCATATTCTAGGGTATTAAATTAAGTTGTGCAGCTTAGTGAATTGGGGAAGAGTACTGTGTCTGTCTACTGTTGAGTAGCTTCTCATTTTGATTACTAGTGTCTTGCGAGGAGACCCCAGTTAGATAAATCTCTGATCTGATTTACTGGTTCTGGCTGCACCTTAGCAAAAAGTTCTTACTTTCTCTGCAAATCTAATGTCTGGTGTCAAAACCCACAGCAGCAGATAGTCTCAAGCATTTTTTGCATATTTTTTTTTGTGGATGACTGAACTTCATCTAAGTGCTTTTTGTAGCCTGGGTTTTCTCCAGCATTGTAGCGTGCAGTTCCACAGCAACACTTGTGCGCTTGCAAGATGCTTTGTCAGGGGATGTAACTTGGGTGTAGTGTCTGGTGTTTAGAAACCTCCTTTTTTGGCTTTTTACTCTGACCTAGTTTGAATTTACATTTATATAAAGAATGCTTCAAAGCTAACTGCTGGGGGCAGGGGGAGGGGAAGGGAGGCATATCTGGTAAGTTCCCATCAGTGTGCTGAATACATGGCAAGTCTCTGACTGGTTTGGTTGTATTATTGCTTGATGTAAACTGAAAGCTGTCTCGACTTCCTCCGTTACACAGGTGCAGTCTTCTGGAGAGGACAGAATACTTGTGATGGGAGCAACAAACAGGCCACAGGAGCTTGATGATGCTGTTCTCAGGTATCAAAATGTCCCTTCCTTTGTTTGAGTACAATAACATGAAGCTCATTTTGAAGAGCAGGTTTTGCTACTTAGTGTCTTGGTTTAAGGTTTGAATAAGTGCCAAAAGCTGGCAAGGTTAAATCATTTAAACTTCTCAAAGATGTGTCTGTCTCCCCTCTTTTGGGGTACATCTGCACAAGCCTTAGAATTGTCTAAACCTGCAGTGCCCCTTAAGACCAAATCAGTGTTCTGTAACCCTCCTGTATCTTACATACTGCTTTTTTGTTTTTAATAATTTGGATTATAATGGCAGGATGAGGGAAGAAATTTGATCAGTGCGATCCAGTATTTTTCCTATGAATACTGGATTTCTGATGTCCATTGCAGTTACAGATCTTGCTGTAGATTTGCCTTAGGACATTTTTGCTAGAAGTTCTCATATTTGCTTCTCTTTTCATTCTTGATTAAAGAAAAGGCTTGTCAGCACTGTCTGAATAAACCACATTTTTTATGATTCCAAAGAATTATTTTTTTTTATGTACTGAAGAGGTGCTTCATTTTGTTGCTAGTAGTAGTCAGTGGTATTTCACCCAGAGAAGGAACACTGTCAAGGTAGGAGTCTTATAACTTCAAATAGCAATAAGGTGACACCAGTGACTTATGCATATTGTTTGGGTGGTTGTTCTTGGTGGTTGTATTTTTTTGTTTTTTAACCTGTAGTTCAATTTCCAAGAATTGAAAGTGAAATTCCAACATTTATCAAACCAAGTCTTGGATCTGTATGGTCTAAAAAAATTCCAGAAGAATGTGTGTGTATATATGTGTGTTGTTTTTTTTTCTAGACGATTCACCAAACGGGTATATGTGTCTTTACCAAATGAAGAAGTAAGTATTGCTTTCCGTGCATGTTCTTCATTTTTAAAATCAATTTTATTTAAAAAAGAGAATAAAACACACTTCACAGAGTGTGTCCTAGTGGGTGATTACAATCCTTGAATTAACTTTGGGCCCAGCTTGGCCATATGCGCTCCGCTTTAATTGTAGTGACTGTCTCTAACATTTTTGCTTTTTTTTTTTTTTTCTCTTTTTACATATGCTAATAGCAAATCTGGTAGTAGCTACTCAGTATTTCTTGGCTAGTGAGGTATTGCTTACATGCTAGCAGGCATGGACAAGCCTGAAGCAGGGCTTGCAGGAGCACGTTTGGTGGGTTGGAGCAGAGTGTTTATTGCAAAAGATAAAAGTAGCTTTTTTAAGTAATGTTTTTCAGCTCCCCAGCAGATTAGGACTTTTGATGAGGATTCTGATGAATGTTGAAGTAGTTTGACCCTTGATCTCATTATTACCAAATCCCCATCTCTTCCCCTGAGGAGATGACAGCGCACACTCTGATCACAGAAGCACTGTAGGCAAGTTTAAACTAGTGAAGCACGAAAGCTAACCTGACACACACGTAGTTTGGTCATTGCAGCTGAATTTTAAGTGTACCGTGGCAGTGAGCTTTACATCTGATAATTGTGTCCTCTTTTCAGACAAGATTCATTTTGCTAAAAAATCTTCTAAGCAAGCAAGGAAGTCCATTGACCCAAAAAGAGTTGGCACAACTAGCCAGGTAAGTATGTTGTAACTACAGGAAATAAATATGCTCCTCTACTACATTCATTCAGACTGCTTTATTCCTTCTAAATGTAACCAATGGAAATTAAGAGATAGTGACATTTGCTGAGAATGAGTTGCATATGCACTTTTGGGAAGGTGGCTTCTTGTCAAACTGTATGAAAGTATTTAATTAAATAAATAAATATATATATGCGTACACTCTTGTTTTTTCCCTACACTACCTGATGGGTTTCTGCTGTTCAAACATGCTCATCATTGCTTTTCTTTGAGGAGGAGGGAGGGGATGCTTCTCTCCACCCACCCCACAGGCAGTCTGGCTCTTCTCTCAGATGCAGAATGGCAGTGCCAGCTTTGCGTTTGGCATGCATTTAAAATCAATAGCAACATTTCATTGCTCGGCCATTGCTGTGTTTGTTGAAGGTATTACCAACAGCAGAGCAAGCAATGGATAACTTTGTGATTTGTAAATCTGTGATTTTAGACTCTTTTCAGTTTCATATTTCAGTGGTTTAAATACCCTTCCTATTATGAAACTGTTGGTTTGTTTGTCATTGTTAAGATGGACAGGGTTCTGATGTTTGTCACTCTCAGAAATTAAATGTAGTGGTGTGAAGGAAGTTAGACAAAAAGCAGGTAGAGTACTTGGGGCAGGATGTAGCGTTGGTCAGCCTCTTAGTAATACTATAGAAATTTTATGTATAATCCAACTGAATAAATTCTGTGTTTGAAGGATGCTCCCTCAGACTGCAGTAATAGCTGGCTGGAGGCAAAAGACAATGTCTTGGATTGTAATCGCAAATTTATGAATCAAATTACAAATGCACCTTAAGTACACATTTATGGGTTTAGAGAAAAACATAAAAAGTTGAGGGTCCTGCCTACTTCATCTGCCATCTTTCTTAGTTTGGAAAGAGACGGGAAATTAAACCTAATTCTAGCCAGAGCTCTAAAAAGCTCCCATGGAGATTGGGATCTTGGTTTGGTCTCCACACCACACCTCCCATTGTGATTTTGAGGAGTATGTCTGCTAGTCTTATGCAAAAAACCACAACCCAAACCCAACACCAACCACACAGAGGCAAGTCACTATGTTACCAAGCTCTCAGTGCTGGAAAAAGCCTTCCCCCAGAAGAAATGCTGTCTGTACTGTAACCTGCTAAGCGAGGTGGTGCTGCTTTTCAGGTCTGTATTTACTCATCTGAACTAGCAGTACGTACTCCCTGGAAGCCACAGGCCACCTGCTAGCATGGCTTTCCATTACAGGCATGCTGCAAAACTACCTCTTTGGGGCATCTGCCAAAACGGAACATTGCTGTTAGATTTGTTGTTGTGCCAGCTTTTGCTGTTCTTCTGGCTCTGATGTGCACCTAGTTTTAATTGGGAAAACCGGTCATGTGTTCACATTATAATAAATGCATGGTGTTGCGTGCTCGTCCTATTGATTGGGTTGAATGAATCAGGACAGCTGAGCTTTTCAGTGTGTATCAGTGACAGACTAGAGGTGGGACATTCTTGTAGCAAATAGTGAACATGCCCAAGATTAGTTTTCATCTACAACCCAAGTTGGTTGGTACCGTTTTGCTTTTTCTCTTGAATGCCTGGACTTGAAATTTATTCTGGGAAAGGCACATCCATAGATCACTTACATTGAATCCATTTCTGATATATTATACTTGCAAAATGGCATCAAAATAAGACTACTTGTGATTAAGTAATGTTTTAATCAACTGCAGTTAAGTTGATATGGTTTGAAGCAGGTTTTGGTGTTTGTTTGTTTGTTTTTTCTTCTTCCTCCTTTCACCCGCTTCTTCCTTTGTCAAAGAATGACAGATGGATACTCTGGAAGTGATTTAACTGCATTAGCAAAGGATGCAGCGCTGGGCCCTATTCGAGGTAAGCTGTGTAGGTTTTATTTAGGGTTTGACAAACCCTTAAAATATCAGAGATATTTTCCTGCATCTTTGCAATTCTTTATCCACTGAAATTAGGCTTTCTAGACTGGATTTTGGTCTGTTCCTCATTATATATCATCTTTGTAAGACCTACCTTACACAAAACCCTTCAGTGCTGCCCCATGTGAGAAAGATAATTTTTATCCTCTAAGTGGAAAAGAGGGTGGGGTGTGGGTTAATTTTTTGCAGATGTGAGGGGTTTTTAACTAGTTCTTTCCTAGCCTGGTGTCAGTTCTGGTGTTACTACTTGAGTAGCAGTCTCTGATTCTGTTATGCCTCTTGAGACACAAGAGAGATCTGCCCACTTTTTATAAAGGAAGGAAATTCTGAAATAAGCAGTTCTGTGTTTGGGGGGCTTTTGGGGGTCTGCGGGGGGGCGCAGTTTTAGCTATAGTTTGAATGGCCTATCTTACTTAATTTTTAGATCTTCTCAGTGTTGTTCTTGATGTTGAATTGTGATCCAGATGCCGACTGTGACTTGATAGAGTTTATCTGACGTTTCCACCTTTGAAAAGACACAAAGTGAATGATTTTCCCCACAATGCGTCTCCCTTTGTTCTGCTTCACTAGGCAGTTGTTATGTGTCTGATAGCCACACGGAGGAGTCTGATCTCATTTAGTGGGGTTTGTGAAGAAAAGCATGTGAAGATTTGATGTTAGTTTTGTGTTTGCAGATACATTGGCTTGCCTGTCAGAAAGGTACTAAAGGCAGCCAGAGCAGAAGTGTTGTGTAATACCAGCCTGTTATGTGTCCGTAAAAGCTGTTGCAACTCTTAAATGGTTTATGGGGAGGAGAGGTTTGTGCATGTTTTCTGGGTGTGTTTGTTGTATTAATCAAGTCAGAAACCCTCTAGCAGGCAGTTTTGCCAGTATGCTATCTCTCTGAAAGCAGCTGCTGGAAAGTAATGGGGGTTTTATCCACTTGGAGCTGTTGGGATTGTTAGGCATGTCTTCCAAAATGCTGCCTAATAACTGGTAAACAGGGTTGCATTAAGTAGCTCTCACAAGAGACAGCTTCGAATATATTTGTTTAGAGTGCTTGCATTAATAATGTATGTGTTTAGGTACGAGGGCTTTACTTTGCTGACAAATCACTTCACATGCAAGTCCATTTTGTGAAGAGGCCGTGAAATGTTGTGCTGCCTCTTTCTTCCACCTGCTTCTCCATAAAAAAACTATTTGATTTTTGCAAGCCCTCCCTAGATTCTTTTTCTTGCATCCTCAGAGCAAAAGGTTTGCTGGGATATATTGACACCATTAACAGTACTGCAAGTATAGAAACTGTTAACATGGTGGAGGTTACAGGAATGTTTAGATCCCACCAGTGCTGCACAGCGCCAGAAACACTCCTGTGTGCTCTGCCTGGTTTTATGTAGGGGCAGGGGGTTTGTAGGTTCCAGGAACAATGTGGAGGAAAGCAGCTCTGTTCCACTGGCGTGCTGTTCCCCGTGCTTTAGGACGAAGGAAGTAGTTCTGCTACTGCTGTGTACTGTGCCTGCAGTGATAGAGTGTGGGAGCTGCCTAGCTGAGGACCAGATAAATGAGGAGGAAGGAGGTTAAAACACAAGGTACTTTTCTATGCAGGAGATGATGTTGAGGCATAGAGGTGTAATTTTTAGCTGTGGAGTTGTTTGGGTTTTTTTCAGAATAAAAGTGCTTTTAACATGCTTTAATTGTCAGAAGTGATGAAAGCTTTCCTATGAAACTCACTAATCTTCCTTTACTTTTACAGAATTAAAACCAGAACAGGTGAAGAACATGTCTGCCAGTGAGGTACGTTGTTGTAGCAGTTGTCTTGTCCCCTTAATTACACATGGTAACATGCAAAATTGCCAGCATAGTTTTTGGGGAGTATTACCCGTTTTGATTACTTCTTGAGAAGAAGACCTGTTCTTAGATGTCTGAAATTCTTTGTGTAGTTTGTTGGTTATCAGGTTTGAAAGCATCCCTTTTTCCAGTAGTAAGTCTCCACTGTTCTTCATTTCAGCTGACCACCCCATTGTTCCCTTCTCACTGAAAAACAGCTTGTTACCTATCAGATGATGTCAGAGGCCTGGCTTTTATTTTCTCACACTTTTACTCCCCCAAACCATTGCCAAAGTATTATGTGAAATACTTCAAACCCCAGCCTGTATGTAAAGAATTATTTTAAGGAGAGTGTCTGAGGGATTTTTAAAACAGATTTGTTTGTGCTTATGTATGATACTTCCATTCATTCACATGGACCATCATGAAGATGGAGAAAACCCAAGAGAAATAAGAAAGCTCCACCTAAGTTCCTCACCACAACTTACATCCGTGAACATGAAAAGGAAGAGGCTGGTCCTGCCTGTAAAAATTTCTGTTCAGCTCTGTGTGCAAACTGTGGCTCTGTAGGGGAAACCGAAGTAAAACCTAATTCCTCTGCTTCTTTCTGTGTTTGGCCTTAGGTCATGGCTAAGCCAATGATAAGCTGAAAGGATTTGCCACAGGAAGATGAGAACATCAGTGATAATTTATTATGAACTCACATTTACCTCCAGTAGCCTATAAACACTAGTCCCAGAGGAACTGGGGAATCTGCTCCAGTTGTCATGTTAACGCTCGTTTAATAATGAGACTGCTTGATCTACATGCTTTGGTTATGCCCCATCATGTGTGGGGCATTTCTCTGTGTGGGAAGCATCTATTTGTAGTCCTGTCCTCAGCAAACAAGTGAAAGGATGTGTTCAGTCAGAGCAGTTGGGTGACTGCTCTGGAAACACCTGTGGTAAGGGCCGGAACTTCCGTGCCTTGCTCTCCTGCTAGGCGGACTTAGGCCATAATGGTGTCCATAATGGAGTTATGTCAGAATGGAGTCCCATGTCTTACTCTTTGCTCATTTCTGTGCCCTCGTAGGCACCGGCTTGCACCACCTAGTGACATAGGAATTAATAACACCACATATTAAATACGGTGGCAGACATTATGATTACCAGGTATTAACTGAAACTGGTAGGTAGTGAGAGTCTTAAATCACAAAACTCTTCTGTCAGGTCACAGAATTCCAGAACAGCCCAGGTTGGGAGAGAGCATGAAAGATCTTCTGGCCCAGTTTTTCACGGGAAAGGGAACACAGATGACATTATGTGGCACCCAGCCCTACTGCATCTTGAAAACCTCCAGTGATGGGGACTCAACCACGTCCCTGGGATGAGGTTGCCCCTGTGGCCGAGTGTCCTTGCCATAAAAAACTTTGTCCTTACATCACGATAAAAGTAGAAAACACTTGAAATAATTCTTGAATAAACTGAAGTACATAAACCACCTGTGATCCTGCTGTCTTTCACTTTTTGTTTAGATGAGAAATATCAAACTTTCGGATTTCACTGAGTCTTTGAAGAAGATAAAGCGCAGTTTGAGCCCTCAGACCCTGGAAGCGTATATTCGCTGGAACAAGGACTTTGGCGATACCACAGTGTGAAACACTACTTGAAGCAAAAGAGAGCGCTGCCTAAGGAGCAGTTGGTAGACACCACTGGAAAGCAGCCAGAGTTTACAGGACTTTACAGATCTTTAAGTATCTGCATAAAACTTGAGATTAAGAAAAAATTATACAATGTGAAATGTGTTCATCAAAGCCTCCTTGCCGTTTAGTGAGGATTTACACACTGTAAGTAAGAGCACAGTATGACGTAAGAGAAGATTCCTAGCAATCCAAATTTAGTTTGAACAACAATACATGTATTTTGTTTCAGATAGAAGGTTCCAATGATACTGATCATGGGAATACCTTTTCCCTGTGTTGTGTGTGCAGCTTTTTGTTTTTAATTTTGCCATGACATGTATGTCTGGCTTTCTTTGTTACAACTGCTAACTTAAAATCGGAGATTTGTAAATTTTGGTTCGGTTTTTGACTTTTTATTATTCTTAATGTGCCAAATAAACCAATTTCCCTATGCCGAGGGTCAGGACAGCACTGGGGAATTACGACGCTTAAAATGTAAAAAGCAGCTGGTCTGTTATTATTTGTCTCTTTGTTTCGTTGTAATGTGACAGCATTGTTCACAGAGCAGTTTTAAAGAAGACCTTTGATAGCAGAACAGCAAAAAACCCTATAAAACCAATTCAAACTGTCTTTTAAAAGAATAAATACATTACTAAGTTAAAAAAAAATAGACTAAGACCGTCATTTACTGCCAGTATTGTCCCTTTAACGCATTTTGTAACACTTCCATTGGTAGTTAGCTTACGCTTATGGTGTACAACTCAAAGCCCAGCTGATGTTTGAGAGAGTAAGTGATGCTAATTGTCCAGTTTCAGAATTGATGTGTTCCTACTCTGTATTTTGGTCTGTTTATGATAAAGTCAAATTTCCATTGTGATAATTTTTTTAATCTACACATGTAACCATTAAAATACGAGGCTACGTGTTTAATACATGGCACACATTAATGTTTTTATAGCTTTCCTATGTTTTGGTTTATATATTAAACTATGAAACACTCAACTGATCTGCTTTTTTAAAAAGAAACTGCATCTTCGTATAAATACTTTTTTTATTATATAAATTACAAGCTATTAAAAAACCCACACAAGTGATAGCCTTTAAGTATTAGAGGAAAACATCTTTGCCTTTACTTGTAAAGGCCAGACATCTTTTTTACACATGCTGCATGGATTAAGCACAGATGTTTGCAAGGCAGAATACTAATTCCTTGTTAGAGCGGTTTGGGGTTTTGGGGGTTGTTTTTTTTGTTGTTTTTTGAAAGACAGCTCCCCCAACTTAGTGATATCACAAAAATGTGTATTGTTTGCAGTTGTTTGAATTGAGTTAGAAGCTTTGTTTACTTCTGGTTTTAACAGACAGATTTTTTAATTTTTCATTTAACTTATTTTTTTTTATTGGTGAGAATAAGTCGGATATTTCTGGGACTGCTCACCTGAAAGTTGACTATAAATTATATATATTTTATATATACATATGTGGGAAAAAAATCCCTAGCTGGTAGATGCAGTGTTAGTATAGTAGTACCCAGGGAGGACTCCATGCTCACTGTAGTGTTGGGTACTGAATAGCAGGAACTGGGTCAAACTTTCAAACATGGACTATGATTAGGATTCCGTTTTGTTGAACCAGAGATGCTTTGGACTGATCTTAAGATCCAAAGCAATTAAGTAAGAGAAGATTGTGTTACACTAGTATGCCTTTTGAAATAGTCTAACCAAACAACTTACACCCTTCTAAGGGTACGACTCTCCCAAATGTATGTTTGATGTAAGAAAAACCTGTGACTTCTGTTCCCCTGATTCCCTTTCCCGGAGGAGTGAGAAATGCCGAAAGGTTTGTTTTCTAAATCTCATGTCCTGCTTGCTTTGCCTTCGTTCTGCTCTTCGTAGGCGGTCTCTGTTGTTGGAGATCCGTGGCTGACTTGATCTCTGGTTGTCCTAGATGTCATAGTGCTGAGCGTGAGTATTGCTGGTTTAGTAGCACCCGCCAGGTGCAGCTACAAAAGGCCCTGGGGCTTCTGTTTGTAAAGCTTGGAAACCTTCTGAGGGGACTTTGCCAGTGAGAACTCAGAGGGTAATGCTGCTGCTTTTGAGTCTTCCTAAACACATCTGTACCAAACTCTGTTTCCCTCTATTTTGAGGAATATACTGGTATTTATTTCAGATATGAACCTCCTGGCACCTGAAATGTAGAGGTCGAAGTTCCCATCTGCTGCAGCCCCACCAGTACACAGCACAAAGGGTTGGAAGTCTGAGCTGCTGCTTGAGAAGAAGGGCCTGGCCCTTTCGCTTGTCTGCACGGCCAGGTCAGGTCAGGAAAATCCATGTGACTGGTACCACTGCTTTTGTTTAAGCTCTTCCGCCCTGCTTGGTTTTTGCAGAATGACAGGACTCTCTATGAGCTCTTTAAATTACTGCTGGAAGACAGTAGTAAGAACATCAGTTTGCCCCACAGGTGCTGGATTTTTAGCCTGTGACCAAGTGGCATCTGTTTCTCAAATCTCCTTTAAATGTCTTCATGCTGTTTTCTGAACACAGTCTGTTAAAAATAATTCTGTTCCCCTTACGGCTTTCTCTTGGGTCTTCTGGTTTCTTGTTTTACGTGTACTGACTTGAGTCCCAGCTCAGTGATTTTTCATCTCCGTTGGATTAACTGTGTATAAAAGCAGGTCTGCAAAAACCCAAAAGCCCACCCCCAAAAAACTCCCTAAAACTCATACCTGTATTTCCCAAATCCATGGTGTTTTATATAGAACTTTACAGCTCTATTTAGCATAAAATCAGATTATGTTCTAATAATAATGTATCTGGAATTAGAGCAGGATAAACAGGACAGCAGCTTAGATGCTTTTAACCTGTGGTGGTTTGACTCTGGCTGGAGGCCAGCCTCCCACCAAAGCTGCTCTGTCACTCCCCTCTTAGCTGGCCAGGACAGAAAGTATATATTGAGAGGCTTTGGAGTCACGATAAGGACAGGGAGAGATCATTCTGCAATCAGTGTCATGGGCAAAACATGAGTCCTTTCTCCTGGGGCTTCAACTTTTCACTGACTGCCCCAGCGTGGGTCACTTCTGTGGGGTGCAGTCTCTCAGTCCCTGACTGCTGGCCCCAGCCTAGTGCCCCGTGGAGTCACAGGTCCCACCAGGAAACCGGCTCTGGTGTGGGTCTCTCTCTTCCCACAGGCTGCAGGTCCTGCCAGGAGCCTATTCCAGTGTGGGTCATAGCGTCTTCCATATGTCTCCACCTGCTTCACCATGGTCTTCTCCACAGGCTGCAGGGGCATCTTTCTCTCCCACACCTGGAATGCCGCCTCCTCCACTCCCTTGTTCCCTGACCTAGGTGTCTGCAGCGTTTCTTAACATCTTCTCTCCTTTTTCTGGTGGCAAAAAGCAGTGGGTGCTTGTGGGTGTTTTTTCTCTTAAATGTGATTCACAGAGGTGCTATGACCGTCACTGATTGGCTTGGCCTTGATCAGTGATGGGTCTGTCCTTGAGACAGGCTGGTATTTACTGTTGGACCTCAGGGAAACCTAGCTGCTTCTTTCAGAAGCTCCTCCAACACCAGAACCCTGGCACGCAAAACCACACTGTAACCTGTCCAAAGGTTTGCATTACATTAACTCTCTAAATCACACTTCCCCCCGCCCCGCCCCTGCTGCTACAGTGTGATCTGACCCACTTCTTTGAGCTGGTAAGGGAGCAGCTTGCCAGGCCCTCTGCCAGTGTGTTTTATGGACTTAAAAGTGTAACAGTTACTGGAGGGAGGAAAAAAACCCCAACCCAAACCAACCACCAAGACCCCTGTTTTTGTTTTAGCAACCCTTGTATGTCTTTGCCTCTTTTTATCCAGCAGGAAACACCTTTTGTGTCTATGTGTTGGAAGGACGGTGCCTTCTCAGGCAGCAGATTGTTTCTTTTGGTTGTGTAACAGGAGGGAAAAAGTCGAGGGCTTTGTGATGCCCTTTTTTTTTTTTTCTTAAAATAAGGCTTTGTCATGTGTTACAACATTCCCACGACTGATGTCCTATCTTCTGCAGAGTACACCAACCGATCCAGGTTCTCTTGTTACAGCCAAGATAAAACCAACACTGAATATTAAGAATAAGCCTTAAATTAGTATATTTGTGCATATTTAAGTCTCTGTCCTGTTAGTTCCTCAGACCTTATAGAGTTCGGTGTGTTGAAAGGGACGTTCTGGCCCTGAGATGTATCACTGACTCTACTTCAGGCAGACAGTTGCTAATAAATACAGTTTTGTGGAGTGTGGCCCCACAACTTACTGTATGTAGGTAATACACATGGTAGTAACGCTTCAAACGGAGAATGGGGTCTCTGAGCTGAGAAAGCATTTACTAATTAGAGGCCATTGCCGATTTCACTGTTAGATTCCCTTAAATGTTCTTAAAATGAGAGTTTCATACATGCAACTTCCCCAGACAGTTAACCTTTCCTTCTGGTGTAGCATAAATAGTACTTTTTCTATTCTAAACAAGCGGGTTTTAGCACTGGGAATGCTGAAATTGGATGCATTGGCAAATTTAACCCAGGTCTCTGTTCCACAACCGGTCTGGAGCACAGCGTCCTGCTTGGGCCTCCTCAGCCACATGTGTCAGTCCAGGTTGGTTGTTGTACTCACCTAGGTGAATTTCTACACTTGGGACTATCTGCTGATCATCCTGGGAGATGACCAATGAGTCAGTTATTTTGTTTCAGAATTTTTTCTTTAAATATTCTTTTCAATATTTTTTTTCTTTTAAATGTTGTAATCCCACAGTTAACCTGTGACTTCCTGCAAATACAAAATAATTTGAAATATGGGGAAAATGTGTATTGTATTTTTCCTGCTTCTCGTGTAAACTGTCTTGAGAGTGGAAACTGATGGCTTTGTCACCAACTACCTCCTGAGTTTGGCAATAATTGGCACAGTATACACAACTCCAGTGGATTAAAAACACTGGCTAAACACTGTGGGTAATTCAGTTTGTTCTTTTGATGTAGAAGTTCTTGACAGGACGTCTGGAAACTATGGTGATCAGCACTGGCTTGCTGTAAGACTTCCCTTGCCTTTGTTAAGACACGTTTCTTAAAACCCTGTTTCAGTGAAGTGGCTTTGAGGAAAAAGGTTCATGTTCTTTGCAGTTGGTGAATACAGGTGTATTCTATGATGGTGGCTGTTCCCACGTGGTTCTACAGGGGTTCTTACCTCTAGAAGTGGGGAAGAAAGTTCCTTAATACTTGCACAACTATCACAGGGACTGGAGATATGCAAACTGGTTTTGTCACGTAATTAAAATTTTTATTCATGCAAAGGGCTAGTCAGTTCTTCAGAAACGTGGATTGAAGTGTCAAAAACCAAAGGTGGAGATAAAACACTGTACAGCAACCTCCTCAAATACACTGGGAGACTCTGGTCAGGGATGGGGTTAATTCTTGTATTTTGTTGTTTCGAAGCACTTTTGTTTCATTGTTCTTTTAAGACCGCTTTCTGAAATGTTTAATACCACTTTATTACTAAGCAATGTAAAAAAGCATGATGAGCAGCCACGTGGCTTTAGTTTCACAATAAAATTTTGCATTTGTCCTGTAGTTGCTGTTTTCTTGTCTATCAGTGTCTGATACCAAGAGCCTTTTCGTTCACTAGGTTTAAAAAAATAAATACAGTCTTGTACACCAGGTGATAGAACAAAAACTATATAAATACCTCGGTTTCTAATGGACATAATGGGTTCTTCGAACTAATGTGAATGGAAGTACTGCAGCTTAAATAAACATGCCAAAACTTAAGTGCATGCCTGTCCTCCTGGCCTAGCCTATCTGAATGTCAGGCTGAAAATAGCTGTTTGGAGCCAATTTTCTTGATATCAAAATCGCACTTTTGTTGGGGGGTGATTGCTGCTACTGTTTTTGAGGTAACAATCTAAATTCTCTATTTATCCACATCTCCTTACTGTTTGTATTTCTGTCTAGTCATTGTCTTGAGGCTGCATCAGGACTGCTAACAACTACAGGGGCTTTCTCTACTTACATCCTGAAAATAAGATTATTTTAAAAAATGGATTATTTTTAATATTTTATATGTGGCCATTTATATATTAGGGCGCTCTCAAAAAACCAGCCCTGACCCCTGCCTTCCACATGTCACTGTATCACTGTTGAAGCAAGCAAACCACATAAAAATCAATGCAGCAATCAGGAAAAAAAAAAAGCCCAGCATTTCGGTCTGAAGCGTAAGAGCTAGTGCTGCTCCTGTCCAGTCTTAATTCCTTGGGATAGAAAGGCTCCACTGTTGTCCATCTGGGATAACTACCCAGTATTTGTCTTTGTTGAAAATACTACTATGAGGTGGATTCTGAGCCACCAAAATACTTCAGTTAGCAGTTCTGCATGTGGGTTACAAATAGACTGACCTATGTTCTTGTAGAGGTAAATTTACTTTTGCTCAGGTAAATTCAGTGGAGAAGCAAAAGCCTGATATCCCAGCCCTCGCCATCATGCTGAAATCTGCAGAGATTACAGGCATGGCAGTACGTCCCAGTCTGCAGTATTTTAGATAAGTCTTTTCCCAGTCCAGCAGAGATGGTGTGAGACAAGGCACTGTGCCTACCCTACTGTCAGCAGTGAGCATATTTCAGATGAGAATCACTTCCTTCCTATGTTGTAACTTTTTAAGTTTGCCAGAGAAAAGTGAGAATAACTGTGGTGCTTAGGGACTTGGTTTAGCTTGGCAGTGCTGTTAAAGGTTGGACTTTATGACCTTAAAAGGTTTTTTCCAACCTAAACAATACTATGACCCTAGTATCTCCCTAGGCACAATAATTCACCTTATTGAAGTATCCACCTTCAGTTTTTATCCCTGGATTTCTTATTTCCCAGGAGCAGTAAAAAATAAGCTTTCTTGTGCCCAAATCACCTAACTCTAGGGGCTGGGCACCTCTGTATACTACATCCACGCTGGTGTTTCCTAACACCATTTTCCTTACCAGAGGGCCATAACTTACAAGAAGTCTCCAGGTTTCTATTTCGTGCCTGGTGAGCGTCGGTTCCACGCAAAGCGACCGTACTACCCACATTCCTTCTGGCAGAACCCGCGGGGCACATGTCGGGCAGGGGTATGCCAGCAAGGCCCCCCCAAGGGGACTGTCACCTTGCGGCCACGGTGTCACCTTGCGGGGCCGCCGCAGCAGCAGTACTGGTGGCCCTGTACCCTTCCCTCCCTCCAAGCCTCTCCGTAGCAGAGCAGAGGCTGGGATGGGGTCGCACCGGCCGAGGGTCCCTTCTCCGGGCACCGTGCTCGGAACCCGGGCGCACAACAGCGATCAGCGGAGCACCGCCGGCCGGGGGGACCTCGCCTACTGCTGCGGCCGCCCGGCGCCGAGCGCTGCCGCAGGCCTGAGGCCGCCCCTGGCTGGGTCCCGGCGCGGTGGGCTGACCTCACTCGAAACGGAGCTGTTACAACACGGTATCGCGACCACCCCTCATCCCTGCGCGGATGGAGGGGTAGGAGAAGCAGCGGCGGTAACACTCCTCGCTGCGCGAAGGGGCCCCTAGGCGCATGCCGCTTCCGGCGCTCGTCACATCCGCTGCCGCGCGAGGCCTCAGGGCTCCCCCCCGTCGCCGTGGCGACCGAAGCTTCCTCCGCCTCTTCCGGCTTCGCATGGCGCCGTCTCTTCCGGTGCGGGGAGTAACATGGTGAGTGGCCCCCGCCGGGGGATGAGGGAAGTGGTGCTGCCGGGTCGGGCCGAGGCGGTGGCGTCGCCGCTCTTGGGCTGGGCGGCCGCGGGGTGCGCCTGGGCAGGGCAGGACAGGACAGGACAGGACAGGACGGGACGGGACGGGACGGGGCAGGACAGGAGCGCCCCGAGCCCGGTGCCGCCCGGCCCGGAGGGAGCCCCGCACTGTCCCGCTGCAACGCGCCCCGCTCCTGGCGCGAGCCCCCGGCGGTGACGTGGCTGCGTGCGGTGGTCCGCCCCGCCCCGCCCGGTCCTGCCCGACCCGGCCGGTGCATCTGTCGCGTTTAGCCGCGGGAGACGCACCCCGGCGGGGCGCGGCCCTGGGGCCCCTGCGGCGGGGCCCGGCGCGGCCGTTAGCGGCTCCGGGGCCCGGGCGGGGCTTTCCGGGTAGCGCTTCCCCTGCGGAGCCTGTCTGGTACCGCGGGCGGGCGTGGAGCCGAGTGTGGCAGCCCGAGCCGGCGGTGGGTGCCGTGCGCTCGGGCGGGGAGCTGGTCTGCGCCTCGAGCCTCGGCCGCCGAGCGAATCCGTCGGGGAGCCGGCACTGGCGGCGGGACGCGCCGGGCGCGGTGCCCCCGCTCCGGGTGTCGGAGGAAGCACAGGAGCGTCCCTCCCGGCGCTTCCCCTTCTCGGAGGGCAAGTCCTTCTTAGAGGACCGACCGCCCCGTGTGCCCCCTCGGGTGTCCGAGCGAGCACAGCTAACCCGACACCGGCCTCAGTCACCCGTCGGAACCGTCAGGGCAGGCACGCTCCTTGTAGAGATGCATCTCGTCCCGCACCCCGGGGGTCCACGGGTGGCCGCGGTGTGGGGTGGCTGCCCTCCTGCTCGGCACAGGGGTGCTTCTCCGGCGTGTCGGAGCTCGGGAAGCCTTAGTGCCCAAGTGCAACGCTTGCCGAATCGGGGCGTTCCTTGCAGGGGCGAGCTGTGGCTAGCGTGTGTTTGCAGTGCTCCTCCGGCACCGGCTACGCGCGGCACCCTCGGCAGGCTGGGAGCCTGGTGCAGTGCAGCTTGGCAGGGGACGCGGTGCTGGCACCACGGGAACGCAGCGGGTGCAAAGGCGACAGAGGAGGCTTTGCAAGCAGGCAGTCCGCTGCCTGTCAGAAGAGCTTTCCAAAGCGTTCGGTCATCCTCTTGTGGGGGGAAAATCATTATGTGAAGAAGGCCATAAGGGAGCGCTGGAACAGGCTGCCCAGAGAGGTGGTGGACTACTCTTCTCTGGATCACCTAGAGTAAGTCACCCAGGAACGCACCCAGGGTGTGACTTACTCTAGGTGATCCTGCTCTAACAGGGTGGTTGGATTAGAGGTCCCTTCCCCCGCCTAATGTTCTGTGAAATGGCAGCTTTCTGCCCCAGGATCTGTGGTACTGGTTTTCTGGTTTGTGGCACCAAGGCATACCTGTGTTTCTGCATGTGAAATGGAATGCTGCTGGGTTGACAAACATGGCTGTAAGTTAATCAAGTCTGTCTTGGTGACCAGCCCCTTAGTATGTCTGTCTTCTGGTGGTTACAGCTGCGATACCCTATGATCAAACCTTATTTCATCCAGCCCCAAGTCACTGCCCGTGACAGACTGTCCGTTACAAGTCCACAAATACCTGTTACAAACCAGAAGGGCTTTTTATGTGGCAAGCTCACAGCTTTGTGGTCAGAGTGGAATAGAAGACAGGAGGCTTGGGCCCTCTGGAAGAGGGGGAACAAGTGGCATGCTTGATGAATGTTTCTGGTAGTCTGTTTCCTGTCACACTTTCAGGAGAGCCACATAGCACCCCTCACTCTGATCTCCTCTGTGCACAGGTGTCCTCTCCACCCGAGGAAAGGAGAGAGCACCTACTGGGGCTGCTCAGCCTTGAGAAAAGACTGGGAGGGGATCTCATCAATGTTTATAAATACTTGGAAGTGTGAGAGACAAAGGGGAATGGCCAACCTCTTCTCGGTGGCCTGTGGGAACAGCACAAGGGCAGTGGTCACAAGTTGAACTACAGGAGGTTCTACACCACTATGTGAAAGAACTTCTTCACTGTGAGGGTGATGGTGCACTGGAACAGGCTGCCCAGGGGGGTTGTGGAGTCTCTTTCTCTGGAGACATTCAAGAGCAATCTGGACACATTCCTGTGTGACCTCCTCTAGGGAACCTGCTCTGGGAGGGGGGTTGGACTTTATGATCTCTCAAGGTCCCTTCCAACCCCTACAGTTCTGTGATTCTGTGGTACAGTGACTGCAGCACTACGTTAAGTCATAACCAAGATTGTTTGTGTACATCGTGTTACTGCCCTGGTGTCCACCATGTTACAGTTGATAGCAGTATTGTATTTATTTCTTGGATTGGTTCTCATGTATGTATATATATATATGTAAACAATATTTTCCTGTTTAATAAGCCTGTTGACTTTGGCTAGGCATTGTGCTTTGCTAAGAAAAACACTTATGTTTTCAAAACATCTCCAGTAGTTTTATTTAAATAGAAGTAAGAAGCCACTCTTTAAATGTTATTTTAGTATGGTTTCCAGTAAATTTGGATTCTGAATTGTATCTAAATGAAATTTAATTCAAAGTCATTAATGATTTTCTAATAACAGTGTAAAATTGTTACAAAAAATGTTGTTGTATTTTGACATAATTATGAAAACAGTTCATGAATTAGGTTTCCCTTTATTGGTAATTCAAACATGGTTTAAGTAAAATTACTAATTAATCTATTAATTGTTTTTAAGGGGACAATACACCTGTTCCGCAAATCACAGAGATCGTTTGTTGGAAAGTTAACACATGAATTTAGGCTGGTTGCAGCAGATAGGAGGGTAAGTATTTCTTTTTGAAATGAATAATACAAGGAAAAAGACATTAACTGTCCTAAGTGAAAATACAGTTTGAGAAATTTTCTGTGAAATTTTCTATCTGTGCTTTAAAAACCAATTGAGTGGTGAAGGTAGATTCCTTCCTGTGCCCTGTCCCTGTCAGCTCATGTTCTCCGGGACTGTACTTAGATTAATGCAGAGTGGAACTGTAAACTGAGTATGTACAAGTTTTTTTGAGACCAAAGTTCCAATGTAAAGAATGGAACTCACAAAGTTGTATGAGTCTGTCTTCAAAAGTCAGATGATGTGTGCTGTAACAAAGTGTATGTATTACACAGGGGTTTTTGGTGGGGTTTTTTTTTTGACTAAAATGGTGTTTTAAGCATGATGCATGAGTGCTCTTTATAAATCAGCTTTGAGACAATCTGTATAGTTAAAAATAGAATATGGGCTTGTTGTTCTGAAATGAGCTATAAATTTTAGGAAAGCAGAAGCCAGTTCTGCTTGCATCATGAAGTACTGCAATAGTGTTTTTTAAAACTTGACAGATATATTTTTGTCTTGTAATTTTTGGAGGATGTAAAGTATGTATTTATTCTCATCAACAGTCCTGGAAGATCTTGCTGTTTGGTGCTATAAATTTAATATGTATTGGCTTCCTGCTAATGTGGTGCAGCTCTACAAACAGCATAGGTAGGTGGCTCTCTTGTACTGAAACTACAACCAATTGCTGTGTTTCTTAGCTCGTTTCCATCATACTAAGAATAAAAGCAAAGTTCAGAGTAGAATGGAGGGAGGCAGCTGCACAGCCAGGTTTGGAAAGCACTTCCTTTTGATTTGCTGTGGTCAGTTTAGGCGCGTTTCTGACAGGCAGGTGCTGATGGGTGAAAGTCCTTCAAAGTCTGCAAGGTTTTCCAAACCTGCTGGTGGCTGTCTTCATGCAGAACCCTCTTTAAGGCTGCAAAAAAAAGGAGACTCTTAAACTAGTCCTCAAACGTGCTCCTTACATAAATAGTACCAGTGAACTAGAGAGACCCTTACTGCAGTTGAAGGAAGATAATGTGTAGTGTGGCAAGAGACTTCTCTGCTTCCAGGAATGCCCCTTGTCAGTATTTGAGTATTGTCTTATATATTGATATATAAGGGCTCCAAGGCGCTTCCTGTGATTTGTGCTGAAAGTAGAAAGCCTTATGTTTCTACTTTGTGGCACAGGTTTACTTGCAGTTTCAGGATGGGTCAGGGAAGCAAAACAAAATTTTGTTGAACCTCCCTTTGACTGCAGTAATGCACATAAGAGATCTCTTGCCTTGGCAGACGATGTGTTACTGGATCATCCTGACTTTCATTTATTTGAATTCTTAGTCACAAGCTTAATCCCCTTTATATCTGGTCATTATTTCATGCTTTATTAGAACTAGGATTGCTGTAATCAGCCTGTTCATGAAGTTAGGAATACTGGTGTGTCTGTGACACTCCTGTTACACGCACATACAAAATAGAGAGCGGCTTGCTCTGTCAGCAGAGACAATTTAGGTCTCTGGGAAAGATGGGAAAGAGCCGTGCAAAAGGGGATTAATACAAGTAATTTCTTCATTGAAATACTATGTTAAGTTTCAATATTTGCTTTTTCTACAGCTTTAACTGCTTACACATATTTGACAATCTTTGATCTTTTCAGGTGAGTTTTTTTTTCCCCATGTAGTCTTACTGATCATTTGTGCCTGTCTCTGAACGTTTCTATACATATTCAATTGATTTACAAACACAGGTTATTTCATCATCAGTCTAAAAACGCTAACTGGCTTAAATCCAGCATAAATGAGTATAAAATTGTACATCACAATAGATGGATGATGAATACAGGTATGAATGCATCATAGCTGCATTGAGAACCACTAGTAACAAATCAGTCCAGTCAGGGATTTCTTTGCGTAGATGTGTAACAAAATAAAACAGCATCTACCAGCCCGCTGCGATCTGGTGCTTTACTTGGAACCTTTCATAATGCCACAGTCACTGGTTCTGAAGTATCCCTCAGGTTTAGCATCTGGAAACAAGGAGCATGTAGTCCTCTTTCTGTTTCAAAATATTTCAAGAGTTAGATCCTGTGCATTCTTCCAGTAAAATAATTAGGTATTTTTCCTATTTTTCCTGTTTTCTAACGAAACAATATTGAAGCTCCTTTAAGTATGAAAGTTCTGAAAACTTGTGATAATACTGAGGATACAGACATGACATATTTAATTCTTAAGAGATGCAGATTGGTAGCAGCGGTTGGGAAATAAACTGCATAAAATGTGTATATTTTTAATTATTAACTGACATTATCTTCCTCGTTAGCTTGCTAGCTTATAAAAAGTATGGATCAGCTCTCTGCAGTCTGTTTTGCCTACTACATGCTATAGCTTATCTGATAGTAAAACATTTATAAATAACAGCAGCAAACACACAGAAAGGAAAATCAATGGTTGATAGAGGCACAAAAATACTTAACTTGATCTGTGACTGCATTAGAACTGTGATACAGCTCTAACAACTCATCTTTCTCTCAGAATTGTGTATCTGCTGTGGTAAACTTGATTCAAAATACCTTTCTTACCTCAGGGAAAGTTTTGACACTGTGTTTCTTATTTGTGTGGATTTTTCTTTTGGTAGTTTTAGGAGGCGGCGGAACACCCCTGGCACTCACATATTAGGTTAGTTAGGGGGTGGTCTAGAAATTTATTCTAACTCATGATGATCTCTTGAAAAGAGTTTTGATTTACTGTAAGGGAGAACAATGCTCAGTAGTTCTGCTGCAAAAGTTGGTGTCTGGGTTTTTTTTTTTTTTTCAATTTCCTGGTTATTTATAGTAGTCTTACTGAGTATCTGAATCTCCTATTTGTCTGTGAGCAGTATTATTTCCTCAGCTTTTGCTTTTACTCCACACAGATGAGTATCAGGCTGGGAAGATGTCATTGTTCAGCAGCTGTGGGGATGAGTTCTTGATCCAACCTGATTTAATTTAACATTGTCATTAATTAAGAAAGAGCTGCATAAGGTCACAGATGGCACTGAATCTGTGTGGGTTCCAGTTAAAAGACAAATAAGTCCAAAGGGGTCAATAGAGGAAAAATAGACAAAGAACATGAGACTCATCCTATAAAAGTTCAGGGTAGTACCGTGGGGATAAAATGATTGAAATTTCAGGTGTTACATGAGAGGAAAGACTTGGGAAGACAATAGCAGGAGAGACTGTGACTGATAGTGAATGGCAGTTTAGATTACAGCTTGTGGAGGTGAACCCATCGGAAGAGTAAATCGTTTTGGCCATATGTGTAGGTGGGCAAGTTACGGTGTGGAAACAAAAGGCAGTACGTGGCATAGCCCGAGAGATGTCTGGAGTGCTAAGTCTAATTCACAGCATACCTCTCAGAGGCGAGTTTGATGGAGAGCTTTCTTCACTTTTTCAGCAGGATACAAAGGCACTGACACAAATGTGACAGTCCTGTCACCTTCCCGATCATGTTCAGTATCATTTAAATGATTTTTCTCAGGTTACAGTATTTCTAGGCAAATTCAGACAACGTGTGCAAGAAGAGCATTTGCTTTGGGTCTAGTGTGGTTACTCATAGGCTTGTAATTCATGCTTGTAATTCTCATTGCTGTGTCTGGTGCCAGACTACTAAAAGGATATCTTCAAATCACCATTGCCAGCAAGGCAGATCCCGGGATTCCAGGTTCCTTTTAGAAAAGTGAGCAGGGTGTGTGCAGATGAAGCACTGGTTGGGCTGGTTTGTGTCAGGGCTTCAGCAGAGAATTGAGTTGAGTTTGGAGTTACGGTAAACTTGATTTGGGCTGAGTGATGTCCTGTATAGAATAAGGTTGGTGCTGGCTTCTGTAAGCAGAACAGCATTAGACTATCTCCTGGTGTCAGGAGTTAGACCGACTACCATTCCACTAAGTTTATTTGCTGACCTTTGCAAGGAACAGCCGAGACATAATTGTGCGGTCTCACTTTTACTCCCAAGCACAATTAATCTGGATTCAGTGGAACAGTTGTGACAGTGGTGGAGGCGCTGCGTTCACTGCAAGACATGATTACATTCATTTGCTGGGTTCTGATGGCTGAAGTGTGTGTTTGTAGATTATCCAGTTTGTAAAGGCTGCAGTTATTTATCGTAGTCTAATTCTCACCCTTTTTTCAGTTTGGTAACATGTCTAATAAGCTACTGGGTAATGATGAAGAAACCCAGCCCAGTCTATTCATTTGGGTAAGTATTAATAACTACATCTAGTATTTAATAATACAACATGGGGCACGTTGCTGACTGTCACTGCCTGTTTACCCTAACAGCTGTGACTCTTAGTCTGTGTGTAAGAGACCCTACAAACAAGGAGGCCCAAGACTGATGCTCGAACAGTCACAGACTAGGGGAGGAAAGGAAAGGGACAGGAAAGAGTTTTAAAAAATGTGTAATTTTAAGATGTTTGTCATAAGAAATTGAAAATAATGTCTATTCCATGAAATTTCAGTTTACTCCTATCTGCCTGCTCTTGAAAGAAGTGAAAACTGTAGGTCTGTCCTGCTGGTTCCTGCACAGGCCAGAATGCATTTGAAGTGTTGTTTAATGTTCAGTGCTTCTAAACTTAATTCTCAAATTTCAGGTTTGAAAGGTTTGAAGTTCTAGCTGTATTTGCATCTACAGTTCTGGCACAGCTTGGTGCTCTTTTTATACTGAAAGAAAGGTAGGGCATATGTACCATTTTCTTCTAACTTTTTGTTAGGTACGAAGATATTCCAGATTGAGCAAAGTGTGTGTGGTCTAAAAATGCTGTCTGTAGGGAGATACTGTAGAGAAAACTACAGATTTTTTAAAATGTTGCTAAGCCTTATATTTACATTGGTCTCATTCATGTAGGCTTTAGATGTAATGATAAAAATGGATTAAGTAATTAAACTGCTTTTGAGGAAAAGACTCAGTATTCTTAAGAATCATGTGTTCCAAAAAGCTAGGTATTTAATCTAATGCATTTCCCTCTGTGTCTTGACTTTTAAAGTTTCTGTTAATAATACTTTTTTTTTACCTCAGTTACTTTGAAGTAAAGCAGCTGCTTAATATATGAAGGATCTGGATGTGTAGACTGTTAACCACATTAGTCCCTCAAAATCTGCTCAGGTGTTAAATTGACATACAACCTATGCTTGGAAGCACTTGTATTTCAGGAGATTCCTGTAAAGTATTATTTTGGTCTTCAGAAATTAAGAGGTTTTTCTTAACATCTGGATTTTAAACCTGGGGCTGCACACCTTCCGTTTTTCTATCCAAGGCCTCCCTTTTCCCCATAAAGGGCTATGTTAATGACTTAGCAATTTCTTACTATAGGTTGATCTGTTGTTCTGACAATATGCTGGGATGAATTCTAATAATGACACGCTACCAAAGCATTCATGGTTTTGAAGATCACTTTTAGGAAATTCCCAGAACTTATCATAGGTTTTTCTGTTATTACTGCAGCTCCTTTCTTATGTGACTGGTGGGTAAAATGATTGGTATCTCCACCACAGTATCCGGCATCTGCCTTATTTGGCCTTGCTCAGTGAGAGACTGTAAGTCAAGGATTTCAGGCTTAGGTTGTTGTGGTTACCAACACTGGTGGTGGCTGTACCAGTATTCCTTTTTCATTTGAAAGCATCTTTTCTTATTGTGTAGGGAGTGTTCGTGGTAGCTAGATCTGATGTGGCACAGTTTGGACCTAGCTGGAAGATGTAAACTGCACTGTGCTTCATTTCAATGGTAAATGCTTTCAGCACTTAGAAAATCTGCTGTGCTTCTTTAAACAGTGTTGGGTTTTCTGCAGTACTGTACCTGTCAGTTTTCCTTTATGAACAGCAGCTAATTCTTAAGAACTGAAATACTGTGCTTCAGCTATCAAGGTTTTATTGCATGAACATAACTCAAATTTTTGATTATTTCGTAGTGCAGAGCGATTTCTGGAACAACCTGAGATACACACGTAAGAAATTATTTTGACATGTAAAATGATAACTTTTTCCATGTTCCTTTGTGTCCCTAAATCTTAATCTAGCGTGTGTTAATTCAGCGAGTACATTCAACATCACATTGGGTTTGGAACCTTAGCATTTGTGTTAAAGTATTGGCAAGCTATGTTGCAAACAGATTTTTCAAGGTACAGTTATGATGTAATGATGTACTCTCTTAAATCGTGATCTAACTATATATTGCTGGTTACTCATTTTTTTTATGGAGGCCTCTTGGGCAGCCTGGTACATGGAGGGAGCGGGATGCTGTGATAATTGGAGAACTGGAGGTGTGACAAGGACAAGACTGTAAAGAATGTGGGGAATGGAAAAGGTGTTATGGGCAACAGACTGGGACATGAGGTGTATGATGACATGGTTGTTCTAGGAATAGGGAGGGCACAAATCCATAGGGAACTGAGCCTTTTCAGCCCTTCTGCAGAGGGGACAATGTATTTCTTTCTTCAGAGGACAATCCTGTATGTGTGTGCACATATGCCATTAGTTAAGAACTGTTACTCAACATTCTGAATATTATGTATGGCCTGATGTGGTAACACTAATGTACAAAGTTCAGTGGTCTCATATAACCCTTAAACTGATAAAGCTCTGCCAGTTATTAAGCATTACGCTAATTTATCTAACTCTTGGGTTTGGTCTCAGTGAAAGATACCAAAGTGTTTTGGTATTGTGACTAGTAATTACATCTTGATTTTTTTTTTTGTGATGATGTGAAATTAAGATACTTTTTAAAAATTCTTTTTCCTCCCTAGGGGACGACTGCTGGTTGGTACTTTCGTGGCTCTCTTTTTCAACTTATTTACAATGCTTTCCGTCAAGAATAAACCTTTTGCTTATGTCTCTGAAGGTATGTGATAATTAATGTATAACAAGAATTGGGAAAAGATTTTAATGTTCCAAATTTTTTTCAAGATATAACTTGTAACTTTCTTAACTAGTGGGTATATGTTACTGTTGCCTCCATTAATACAACTTCCTGTGGCTTAGGATTGCCATCCAAATTCAAACTCTAGTTTGTTTATTGGCCTTTCTGAGTAGTATGTAATCTTTAATGTGATAAACAGTATCATTTTAATGCTGAAGTACCCCTTATTTTCAGTCTTCTGGATTCAATCAGTGAAGGTCATCTGACAAGTATCAGAATTGTGGAATGCATTAGGTTGGAAGGGACCTTCAAAGGTTATCTAGTCCAACCTCCCTGCAGTGAGGGGGGACATCTTCACTAGATCAGGTTGTTGAGAGTCTCATCAAGCCTGACATTGAATACCTCCAGGGATGGGGCCTCCACCACCTCTCTGAGCAACCTGTTCCAGTGATCTACCACTCTCAGATTGAAGAATTTTTTCCTAATATCCAACCTAAATCTCCCCTTTTCTAGTTTAAAACCATTACTCCGTAGCCTTTTGCTACACACCCTTCCTCAGCTTTCTTATAGGCACAACTGTGAAGACATTTTATGGCTATATTAACAGATTAAAATTAATTTAAATAAGAAGAATTATTATAATTAATTTTTATTTTATTAATAGCTCTTTTTACCTGAGGCTTTCTCCACCGTGAAGTAGGATTGCAGTTGTTCCCACTAACTGTAAATTCTTATAGTTGTAATTATATGTGGTACTTTATAAAATATAATTATAATGTTTATCATCCACAATTATATTTTTATTTTAATCAGCTCAGATTGTTATGAGAGGTGGGCATTTTACTACCTAGAAAAGTCTTTTTTTTCCAGGTAACAATATTGAGATCCATTTATTCATTCACGGTGTATTGGATTTTCCCTTAAGACAGAACTTTAAAATGGATTCCTTTACTCATAGTAATTTTTTTACCTTCTTTCTTTTGCAGCGGCCAGTACCAGTTGGCTTCAGGAGCACGTTGCAGATCTTAGTAGAAGGTAAATATATGTTTTTCAGAATTGTTAACTTCCAGAAGGCAGTGTTGTTGTTTTGTCTATAATACTGATTTGGATGGGTATTGAGCCATAAACTGTTAAATAAAGCTTTTAAAATAGCTTTACCTGCTGCAGCTCTAGTGTATAAGCTCTAGAGCAGACATTGCCTCTCGTAGTTCCCAGATATGCCAATCGAATATAAATACATCCTTCTGCATCACTTTCCCTTTGAACGTGCTGGCCAGTGATAGAACAAGGGGAAATGGTTCCAAACTGGAACATAGAAAGTTACATCTGAATATAAGGAAGAACTTTTTCACTATGAGGGTGACAGATTACTGTAACAGGCTGCCCAGAGAGACTGTGGAGTCTCCTTCTCTGGAGACATTCAAGACCAATCTGGACATGTTCCTGTGTGATCTACTCTAGATGATCCTGCTTGGGCAGGAGGGTTGGACTGGATGGTCTTTCGAGGTCTCTTCCAGCTCCTAACATTCTGTGATTCTGTGCTGAGCACACTCACTGCAGGCAGCTCCCCCTGGGTGAGGTGAGGGAGCCTTGTCCTGTACAGACTGGAAATTTTTCAGCAGTCATTACCAGAGCGATACGTTTTAATTTATGCTTATCTACTGTGTGGGGTGGGCAAGTGACTGGGATGACTGCAGCTTAAGTCTGCTAAAAGAAACAGGTTACTCACTGAAACATAGCTGTGCAAACACCACACCTGGCCAGTGGGAAACTGGAAAGTCTGTGTCTTCCGGGGTCTGAAGCAGTGCTGCTCATTCACCTTGTCTGTTAACTCTCTTGCTTGCACTGGATACCCGAGTGCAAGATAAATTTGTTTGCAGATCATTTTGTCAGTTGTTGGTTTGGAGCCATACGTGTTCTCACAAGTGCTCGTGCTGTCAGTATCAAAAGCAGAATGTTAAACCACACACTGTAACGCGTGAAGTAGTCTGCAAAGCCCTTGTGGGGGTTTCTGTACACAGGCCAGAGAAGCAGATTGCTGTCTTGTTAAACAGCAGAACTGATTATGTCAGACCCAACCTGTGCAAAAAACAGCTTTGGAAGACTAACAGTAGGGTTGCCCAAGGACCTGGAGTTTGAGTGTGAAAATCCCAAATGTGGATGGCATTCGCAGACCCTCGCAGAGTTTTTCTTTAACAATAGGGTAACACACAGTGTTGTGGGGAAGGGCACAGGTGGATAACTTAAGGGCTCTCAGATCACAAGTTTGGAATTGCTGCTGGGGTTGGTGGTGACATGCAGATATTTATGTCATCAGCAGTTTTAAACAATTATTAAATCTAGTTAGTATGTATACACTTATTTCTGATGTGTTCTGTGAAGCAGGGCTGATGAGAGAGTATCTGTACTTGTGTAGAATTACCTTGATTAAAATCCTTACAGGAGCAGACCAGCACATGACATCTAAACATAGGTTGGCTCTTAAGAGCAACAAAACATTTCATACTGTCTCTTCCTTTAAATGTTCTGGTATGCAACGTGCACCTTGATTCATTGGGAAGTGCAGAGACCCTTTTCTCTCTTTGTGCTCCCGCTGGCAGGAGATAACTATAACTCTTCACAGTGTTACCTCATGGGTTTTTTTTTATCTCCTCCTTCTTTTCAGACTCCATGAATTAGCCTTGGCTTTAGAACACTTACATGCTGAGGTCACAAACAGTGAAGACTAGTGATCTGCAAAGCCCCCCAAGACTTGCATATATTAATAGCAATATCTGACCCTGTAAAGCCCATGCATTGTGTATAGCTGATACCAGAAAATAGAGGGTAACACAATGTGTGTATTTTAGCTTGTAGAAAAACTGTATAAAGACCAGTGTAGTACAGCATTTTGTAGATGGGAAGATAGACTTTAAGATGCAAGAGATACTAGTTTCAGATATGAGAGAGAATGAGATATGGATCTAAACCTGATTACTGTTTGCTGACATCAGAGTATTACAAAACATCAAGCAGAATTAGAAGGGCCTTTACAGTCCTTGGAGACATCATTTGCTGGGACTGCAAGTTGTATTTGAAGTCAGATTCTGAAATAGTGGGTATAACTGGTGTTTCGAAGTAATGATGAGCAGCTACCTGACAACTGCTTTTCCTGTTTTGTTCCAGTATTTGTGGAATCATCCCAGGATTGAGTAGCATCTTTCTGCCACGAATGAACCCGTTTGTCTTGATCGATATTGCTGGAGCACTAGCTCTTTGCATTACATATATGCTCATTGAGATCAAGTACGTACAGTTGTTACAAAAACTTACTTTTTTTTTTTTAAAAAGCTGCATTTTGTGTGAATGGGATTGCAACTCTATTTGCCTTTTTGTCAGAGATGTCTAGTTCAGATGAGATTAGTATGGGTAATATTCTGTAAGTGTTTATAGCAGTAAAGAATGAGAGAGAATCAAAAGAAAACTCTTAATGCCTTCCAAAAATGCAAATATTTTTTCTTTTTAAAATTGTTTTTTTCTCTCTAGCAATTATTTTGCTGTAGACACAGCATCTGCTATAGCAATTGCCTTGATGACTTTTGGTACCATGTATCCTATGAGTGTCTACAGTGGAAAAGTACTACTCCAGGTAAGGCAGTTTCACATCAACAAGTTTTGTGGTTTCAGCCTTGTGAAATGTCCTTATTTAAAACAAAAAAATCAACCAACCAACCAAACAAACAAAAAAAAAAAACCAAACCAAACACCCCCCCCCAAAAAAAAAAACCAACTCCAACTTAAAAGCTGGTTTAAGTATTTGAATAGGAAGTTGTTCCCTGGAGGACTTGTGCTAGACAAATTCTAAGAGCAGGAGAACCATGCATCAGAGTCATAAGAGTTTATTCTTTAATGCTATTGGTCTCTTGTGTAGGTAGACCAGATTTAAGACTCTCATACAGAGCTGGTTAATCCTTAGTGTAACTTCTCTTTTTTTTCTTCTTTTTCTTAGACAACTCCACCGCATGTGATTGGACAGTTAGATAAACTTCTTAGGGAGGTAAGTCAGTGTATAATACATAACACAGTGTGCACAGCTGACGTTAAACAAACGTTCTGGAATAGGAAGAGTTTTTGTGAGTAATCCAAGACAGCTGACAAAGAATTATTCTCTTAACAGTATTGTTTTAACTGAATGTAGAAAACACGTGTTTTGGTATCCAAGATGAATGCTGTTCTTCAGGTATCTGGAACAAAACCATTCAGTTAGTCATGAGTGTTTTTATTAACTAAATTTGAGCTACTGTTGAAGTGGTTTACAAATGTGAGTAGGAGAAGGAAAAGGAGTAGAGGTAGCTATTAACTCACAGCATGTCAAGAAAACATTGCAGTTTGGCAGTAGGAGTTACTTGAAATCAGTTTTGTAAATCCACTTTTTGATGAAGAGTACAGTAGGTAAAGCACTGGTGGCATCATTGACAGGCATTGTCCATTCTGGGTATAGAATATTTTATTTCACTACTTCTGAAAATGCCGTATTTTTCAGCTCTGTGTCAAAGTACATTTCAAAAAGGATTTGAAACTTTATTTTTAACTTTGATTTTTCTGGATGTTTTTGTGAAATTAGGTTTCAACGTTGGATGGTGTCCTGGAAGTTCGAAATGAACATTTCTGGACGTTAGGTTTTGGCACTTTGGTAAGTTGTGTCTTTATTGTCTTTTTCACCTTTAAAAGAGTTGTCAGTTACTACTTTAATTTTTTTTATTTTAAATAAAGATATTTCTTCTGAAATCTTAAATATTAAAAAAAAAGATTGAGTCAGTACTCAGTCCTTGTAATTTATTGCAAAGCTTCTCTTCCCTTGTCCTTTGTATTTATTCTTTTTAAGCTTTGTTATTGGTTAATGTTATTTATGTATGTTGCAGCTCTGCAGTAAAGCATGTGTTTTGCAGCTCGGTACACTCCTCTGTGTTTGGCAGCAAAGAAACGCCCCAGTAGCAGTAGAGACATTTTTCAGATCGTATGTTGGTGTCAGTTATCTCAAAGGGGAGAAAAAGAAAACAGTAAACCTTCAGGTCCCGGAGGTAGAATTGTATGTTTTCAGTATCCCTGAGGGAGGGCATGGAACAAACCAAGTACAGTTCATACTGCTGCTCTGCAAGCTAAGGGAACTACCCAGTGGGTTTGTGATACAATGGGTCACACAGAACTCGGTTATTCCTAAGTTGGTGCAGTATTTTGTGATAGCCACAAAGACTCAGAGTTTTTCCTCTACTTCTGAATTCTTCCAGTTTGCTGCCCCCCCTGTAAAAAAAAAAAAAACAAAAAAAACCAAAAAAGAGCAGCAGCTCTGACTTGCTGATGTGAAAATAGCTGTTTACTATTGTCACCCAAAATACCGTGTTACAGCATGGTTGATCACAGATATTTCTAAAACCTCTGTGTGAATGTTCACCTAGTGACGTCTTCCAGATTTTAGTAAAAACTTCCCAAGACCTGGATGTGTTTTCAGCCACACAGTGTGATGTGAAAATGGTGTATATAGTGCAGGCTGTGATCTGTGTTCTTTAGTAGGTATGAGCTGAAAAATGGTGGGAGGGGTCTGGTTTGTGCCTGGTTCTCCGCAGCAGTGGTTGGAAGTAAATGAGAACGTTACTGAGAGGAAGGTGGGGGCAGCCCATGGCTAGGAGCACATCCAGGAGAGGCTCGTAGCCTTGAGCTCCACAAGGGACATTGCCTCTGTTCTTGCTAACGGGCCCGATTTGAGTGTGTCTTGACGTGTGTGTCATCCTCTTGCCTGCTCCAACCGCAGTGATGATGCTTTTTCCTAAATTTGGATAAGGACTTTGTCTGCACCTTGTTCTTCTTTTGGGCCTTCCCTGCCTCCCTGGCTGTTCCCTTTCCTGCTTGGTTTTAAGACTCACTGTCCCTGAATGATGGTCTTGATACATTTGTAAGAGATCAACACATTAGGATCAAAATGTACCCTAATTATGGAATTACTAAATCAGTTTCTCGGTGTAGCCAGACTCCACTGCACAAGGTCTCTGCATAAGTCTCTGAAGGATAACTTACCTCTTCTTGAGTGCATATGGAGGTTCTTTACTGAAGTGACTGTTAACAGCCAACTTAGTTTTATCACTTTCTAGGCTGGATCAGTACACGTCCGAATCCGGAGAGATGCAAACGAACAAATGGTACTTGCCCATGTCACCAACAGATTGTACACGTTGGTCTCTACCTTGACTGTTCAGATTTTCAAAGATGACTGGATCAGACCTACCTTATCAGCTGTGCCTATTGCAAACAACATCCTGAACCTGTCGGATCATCACGTTATTCCAATGCCATCTTTGAAAGCTGCTGATAATTTGAACCCTGCTACGTCCACTCCAGCGAAGCCCAGCAGCCCACCGCCAGAATTCTCTTTTAATACACCAGGCAAAAATGTGAATCCAGTCATCCTTCTGAACACTCAGACAAGGCCCTACGGACTGGGCTTTAATCATGGATCCGCACCCTACAGCAGTGTACTCGGCCAAGGGTTTGGAATACCGGGAACGGGAGCAACGCAAGGATTCAGAACTGGTTTTACAAATATCCCGAGCAGATATGGAACTAATGCTCATGGTCAACCCCGACCATAATAAACACCGTTATTTATTGTACTTAAGGGTATTGACTTAATTCTTTTATTACCCAATTTTTACAAACGTTTGGAATGTCAGATCATTCTAAATGGCTGGGAACAAGTGCATTGTTCATATTCATGAAATGGTTAAATTGCAGTTGTTTTCTTTGCATCAGCAGTAGCCTGTGTAGTGCCACAAACATTTTCCAGACATGATACAGGTAGAGTCTCTGTTCAGCTTTTTATTCACTTTTCTTTGTTTTCCCAAGGATGTCTTGAGATATAGCACAACTCTGTAAAAGAGTAAAGTTACAACCAGGTAGCATTTTCTTTTTTCTAATGAGAATTGCTTACTGAGTGCTCCATAGCTGAGAGCATGGAAGACTGCAGAAGTGCAAGTTCCAGGCCTTAGAAATGCTTTGATTGCTGTATGAAGCCATCTTTCAGCAAAGTCACAGTCCTATTTCTGGTTGCAAAAATCCATCAATATTAATATTGTGGCTATTGGGAAGACAGTCTGGCACTTCAGAATCAAATTAATTTTATGAATTGTGTTTTTACATTTTTATTGATGCTTTTATAGAAATTCAGATGGTTTGGTAGTTATGAGTATATTCCATATTAATCTCTGATATTTCTTTCTTTTTGGTTTAACTGCAGAATTATTTAGCAATATACTGGGAAATAAAGTATTTCAATCTTAAGATTTTAAAAGCACCTCTTTTTATTTTATTTTTTACGATTGACCCTACTTAAGATACAGAGTAGACATACTGTTTCTGAAGCCAGTATTTAATTTTTGACTATGGAAAGTATTCTCAGATTCCATTGTAACTCTGTATTTTTCCTCCTTGTATTTTTTCTGTATTTTGAGGGGGAAAAGTATATTTATATTCCTGGATTATATCCAGAGTACAGGTCAGCAGTTGCTGACAGTTCTCAGTCATTGGTGGAGTGCTTAACTTTTGGGGCGTGCTTGGAAAAAGACTGCCCAACTTGTCTTTGCTTCTACATTATTGTTCCACTGTACGTCTAGAAGGCTGTATTTCTTCAGGGCCTTCCTCAGAGAGCTCTTTCCTCTGACTGCTGTCATCATCTTCACTGCTCTGGAAACAGAGAAGGGCCTTTTAGAAATACTTGGTTTTTTTTCTGTTGTCCTGTGCAGTATGTATCTTACAATGCCTCCTCTGCACTTTCTTCTGAATCTCTTGGCTGTTGAGGGACAGGTCACCCTTTCCTGCTGTTTCACTTGCAACAGGGTGCTATGTACTGGCTTCCACCTTGATAATCTGTGTAGTAAGTCTCTCCGTTTGTCCGGGGTGGTTATATGGAGCTGTAGTATCTCAGGGACTCCAAAGATAATAGATTTGATAAGGAAATCTTTCTCTTGTAGAACTGAGTTGAGAAAACAGCCTTCATCTGAATTTCAAAGATCTGTGGCCTCTTCACACTGGCTGAGGACTTTTTTCCCCACATAAGGACATGGCCTTTTGTTTGGTTTTGGTTTTTTTCCTTCCCCTCCTGCCAATACCTGTGTTTCTCGCTCCAACACACTGACGAAGGGGGGAAGCACTCTTGGAAGCAAAGCCAGATGGTGTTCTGTGTAATGGTGTCTTACCAGGATGTATTAGGCCGAGGGTAGTGTCCAGACTGTCCATGTAAGCTACAAACAGGGAATCTCATCTTGTACTTCATTTGCAGCAAAATGAACGGGTTCATTGCTATGTTAAAAAATGTAACGTCCTGAAAAACTTGCATTTAACGGTTACAATGAATTTACAACGATTGGGTATGTTTCTGTGAGGTCAGTAATCACTTTTGCTTCATTACTCTGTCTTTACGTGTAGTCGAGTACAGGTGCCATTGCTGCATGGAAACTCGCCGAAGTACAGGACACCTGAATGGATTCTCTGTACCTCTTGGGTGCTGATCTAGACTGCACTCACGGCATCTGCAACACCTTAGAGCCAGCAGAATGTTTACAATATACTACTCTCATGTGGCCTCTTTCAGAGCTGTTCCTTACTCCAGTTTCATAACCAAACACTCGCCCTTTTTCTGACGTTTGGAACACATTGTATTATATTGATTGCATGCCTACTTGTTTTTAATAGAAAATTAAAGCTCCATTTTACTAAAAATGAAGCTGATTTTTGATTTAAAATGAGAATGAGAATCCCAGAATTGAGTGCAATATAATCACTTTAACAAAATTATTTTTGAGTGATTGTTTACAGTATATCTCATGTGCAGATGATAAAGAATCTTTTAGAGTTTAGAACAGCTTTTTAGCTGCTTTATTGTTACAAATATATTAAGAATATTTGTTAAATCAGCACAGAGTAAAATGTCTCCTTTTATACGAGGAAAAATAAAGTCTGTGTCATCCTTAAATGACAAGGCAAAAGTGGTAATTTGTGTGCAAGACTTTTATAGTTATCCTTTTATATACATTGACTGTTTAAGTGTTGCTCTCGGGGGATACCTCCATCTGAACCAGCAGATGTGTGAAACCAGAACTGCTTTGCTGGGTCTGCTACTAATGCGGACCGGGTCCTTGTAATGATTCTACAGAAAGCATTTTTACTGCATTTGCCTTTTCTAATTGTATTTTGCTTTTAGGTGGTCGCAATTTTCATGTTTATTTGAAATGTGGCAAATAAGAACTGCTAATTTATACTGCCTTCATAGTGAATGAAGGCAGTATAAATTAGCGGTTCTAGCCCTGACTAGAGAAAAAAGAGGACTGCTACTTGTTCTCCTCTCTGTCTACCGGAGCATTTGGCATTGTTACTCCCACACCTCGTTCCCACTGTGTTTGCATCGTATTGCTTCGCTTGTCGCTTTAGAGAATTGCAGGGACAGGTGCCATTGCTTAAGCCTAAGGTTCTTGGGAAAAACTGTGCTGTCCTGATAGAGAAGGAGCTACAGCACCTACAATTATGCTAGCATCACATGGTGGTTTTGCAGCTTTACCTGTTGAGTAACGGCTCACGGATTCATTCTGTCCTGCGTTCCCTGCACCCAGGTAATAACCACATACGCCCTCGGGAGGACTCTGACAAGCCGCTGACAGCCTCTCGTGGGTGGCAGATTGAGGACTTCCCACATGCGCAGCTTGACTGAGAGGTGACAAGTCCTATTAAAGGAGAGAAACTGTGCAGCAATACTGCTGATCTGTGCAACTTCTGGATTAGTTTAAGTCCTTCAGTTGGCTTCTGTCCCCTGCTGCCACCATCCAGCAAGGACAGAGAGAATATCCACTGGCAAGTTCTTCATCATAAAGCCTGTCTGAATTCTGAACTGTCTGTGCTGTTCATGTCCAGATTGTACAGCTCTGTATACTTTTGTGATATTCAGTGATGGAGCAGAGAATGGAAAAGATAACAGTCCTGGTCCTTTCACTTGTATTTTTTGTGTTGTGGGTATTTTATCAAGTGGCCAGACTTTCTCATACTCTGCCTTAGCAGCAAGAACCCACCTTGCACCATGTCTTTGCTTTACTGACTACTTCAGGTTCTTAGGCTCGTGGGAGCTTAGATTGTTAAATGCACGTAGTTACTGGTCTGGTGTGAGTTCTCCTTCCAGCAGTTAGTTTTTAAATGAGTGATGGGTTATATAAATTGCTAAGTGAATGACCCTCCCCCTTTTTAAGCAAACCTCCAGGTCTCACATCAGTTGAGAGATGATCCTTTTTCAGTACAAAAAAAAAAAAAAAAAACCCAAACCCAAAGAACCCAAGGGGGAAAAAAAAAAAAAAAAGCAACCCTCTTCATGCTTTAAGAACCACTGAATCGTATTACACCAACCTGTATCTCATTTCTTTGCACTGAGTAAACAACTCAAACTGTGTGCTCAGGTAGTGGAGTTGGTGACAAAACTACATGATTAATTTAAGGTTTCACCTAACTCTTAACAGAGGTTTAACAAAATTAAAAAACCCAATACATTCTCCAATTCTAACAAACTTCTGCTCCCACATTTTGTAGCGAGGCCGGCTTTAAGCGAACTTCCACATTCCTGGAGTAACAGTGCACGCCACAAACAGTGTTTCTCAGAGGCCCTGCAGTGTATGAGGTGCCACAAGAACTCACCTGTAAAAATGAAATAGGTCATGTTTAACACTTCTGATGCAGACATTTTGTTACCTTTTTTCTCAACACTTAGGGTGCAGCAGGTGCCTTCTACTGCTCCAGGTATTCAAACCTCAGAAGTTTTGATTTAGTTGTTTGGGGTATTTTCTCATGGGCTGAAGTAGAGGATAATACAATTGCAAAGAGTACAAGTAGCTTTGTATTTGCACAGATGTACAGTAATACCTGAAAATAAACACGTTTGATTTTTAGATTCTTCACTGTATTCCATTTCAGAAGTTGCATGCAAAACAGAAGCACTTCTCCAAAAGTTAAAGTGATGAGGGAGCATCAAATGCTTTTGTTTCATCTTGAGCAACAAAACCAGACTGAATTTAATTTTCAGGCTGTTCTGTAACAGGAATGTATTGCAAACGTGCATTGCTGTAAGCATGTGCTTCTACTGCAACGCTGAAATGCGTATGAAGTATCATCTTGGGTTCAGAAGTGTTTGGTGGGTGTAGGAAAATAGTAAAATGCAGTCCAAATTGAAAGAACCTCTTCATGGTGAGGGTGGCAGAGCACTGGAACAGGCTGCCCCGGATGGGTTGTGGAGTCTCCTCTGCAGATATTCAAGACCCATCTGGATGCCCACCTGTGCGACCTGCTCTAGGGAACCTGCTTTGGCAGGGGGGTGGACTCAACGATCTCTCGAGGTCCCTTCCAGCCCCTACAATTCTGTGATTCCATACCTTAATTCCTTTTTGAACCTCTGCCCAGGATGGAACTTTCTAATGGAAGAAGTTTGAAGCAGTAAAATACCGACTCGATCATCCTCTGCCGGCTTGATTTATTTTTTTAGAATTATTTTTTTTCTTCAAATGCTCTCATCTCTCTCTCACCAGTGGAAATCGTAATTCTGTAGGTAGCTTTTGAATACTGACTGGTCTTCTGGCTTCTGCTGATTTCATTCCAGGCTAGGTTTTTGTCTGTGTTACAGGAAATTTGCTGAATAAGTAGAAGCACAGGGTTGTAAAAACAGTGAGTATCTTTTTATGACATAGGCTATGGCTCGTCCTTGCATTTTGGTGTTTAGAATGTTTGCTTCTGTCTTCTACACTTACTTTATAGATAGCAGTTTGCCTTTATATAAAACTATAGTTTGTAAAGTGACCAGTTTCTTAGCCTACTTCTGATGAAATCTGTATTAAAAACAGAAGAGGGCTTTATTTTTTTTTAATTTTGGGTCAAATTGTGAATGATTCTCATATGAAGGAACATGTGCTGGGGCATTGCTCCTACACACCTGTATCTCCTGTGTTGCAGCCAAAGCCTGGTGGAAACCTCCACATACCTTCCCTCTTGGCATTGCTCTGCACCAACCTCTTCTGTCAAAAAGTATCCATCAAACAACAGGAAGAAAATTGAATTTTGGTAATTTCTGCTTCCTGGTGTCCTACTGTCAGTGGACAGGAGCCCTCACAGCCCTCCTTGTAGGAGAGGGAGCAGAGAGCATTAAAAATCCCTTCTGTGCATCAGGAGTTCTAGCAACTTTGCTCAGGAGAAGGTGGTTTAGTTCAGCCCAAAGTAGAAGTTTGGTTTAGTGTGGTTTTTGCATCTTTTGGTAATGCATGGATTTCTATTGTTGGATGCTACAAAAGTCGGTCACAGCCTGTAAAAGCTGCATCTAACACTGAAGTCAGGAGCCATTCCCTCCTGGGGTACTATGTGATGTAAATTAGTAGTAACAGTCTGGACAAACTGGGGGGAGTATTATTATTTTATTCGGAGGTAAGACGTGGAAAGATCAAATCCTTTCCAGGCTGAAAATAATTCATATTTAACACTATCTTACTCGGCTACATGGAACATTGGGCCAGGAACAGCAGAATCAATAATCTGTGTAGCAAGAGCTATCGTTACATTTTGCTTCGCTTTAGTGCTCTCTGATGCCATTAAACAGCAAATACGAGGGTGGGCAAACACACTCAGAAGGGAGTATGATCCGTTCCCATTTCACTGATCACAGGTGTAGATATTCCAGCACAAACACTTGCAGGATTTTGCTGAGATTGTCGATAGTGCTTCTGTCCAGGTTTTCTTCTGTGTCCTCCATGGTGTGCCATACTGCAGGAAAAGGTGATGGAATCAGATGTAGGACTGGAACTCCTATATGGAAGAAAGTGAAATTTGGAGAAGTTCTGTTAGGCCAGTTGACATGTCATCACTTAGCAATAGAGTTGTGTAACTACTGAATAGTTGTGTTTTATAGAGGAGTGTGTCACAGAGTTGTTTTCAAGCCTGTGACTATCCCATCCATTTCATTACCTAAAATTGGCACCTCCTTTTCCTTGAGTAATTTTCCCCTCTGTGTTTTGTTGTTCAGGAGGGGGTTTTGTGTGTGTTTTTTGGTTTTGTTTTTTTCTTAAGGCACTGGTAGCTGGTAGCTTTATGGTGATACTTGGGGTTTTGGGTTTGGATTTTTTTTTTAAATCCTCTGCATTGTAGTTGATACCATGTTTAGGAACAGAGAAGGGCAAGGAAACTACTGCTGCTCCCCAGACTAAAAACTGATTACCACGTTCTTGTGACAGCATTAAGATTGAGCACTAATTGAAGCATTTTTTTAATCCTCTCCATAAATAGTAAAACAGGGTGTCTGCATTTTGACTCTCTAAAATAGAACCATTGTTATCCTTAGATAAAGGAACTTCCACTTGAAAGGATCTATACCGCTGCATATACACACACGCACATTAAGCTACCTTTACATCCTGTAGCTTTTACCTAAAAGAGAAGTTAAATCACTCTCCTGCCTCTTGGTCACTTTTTGGGGGAAGTGGTGTTTCTCCCCAGCCTCTTTCCTATTTTACCGCTTTTCCTGTCTCATGTGTACCAGCAAGGAATCTGCTTTCTTAACTAGGTGCTAATTCTGTTATTAGAAAAGATTTTGAGGTGTAGTCATTGTTTTTTCCCTATTGGTTTCTCCCATATAGGACCCCTGGACATGCCTATGATGACTGTGTTGGCTTTTCTGGGCCTGGGCCTTGGTTGGAGTGAAAAACGAAGCGTTTGTGGAGCTGAAGAGACATTGAGGAGGAGATGGTAATGAGAGCTCAGTGAAGAGAGCACTCGCTTACATGTGGAGCGGTGTAGCTGCTCCTGTGCCTGTTCCAGAGCTGTGTGCGCATTTTACATTACTCGGTAGTTAAGAGAGCATAAGTGGTAGTGAAATTACGGGCTGAATATGAAGATACCTCCTTCCTTTCCTAGGGAGATGCCCTGTCATTGGAAGTGTGCTACATTCCTTTTTGGTTAACCATTCTCTTAAGATTAAGATTCTTGCAGTCCTTGCTAGGCAGTGGAAAACTTTGATCACAGGAGTTTTCTGTATCTACTACCCTTCTTTGGCCCACCTTAGTTTCTGAGATGCTCTGATGAGTACTTGGGTATCAGATCCACATCTTCAAGTGCTCTAATCACAGACTCCTAATTTGACAAGGTGGCAGCAGTAGCACAACTGCTTTCTCTTTCTCTGATTGCCTCCCAAAGGAAAAGGATGAACCCAAAGTCTGGCTGTGGTATAGGCCTCTGCTGGGAGAAAGGCTAAGGTAGGGAATCCCAGTTTGGGTGCACGCCTAATTCCAGGCACGGTTTCAGGCATACTGTGTCCTTCACTACCTCTGCTGGCTGCTCTACGCACCCTTCCCACCCCTCAAGCGACAACTGCGAACTCTCCATTCTCCTGAGGACATGAGGATGTCTGAGCTGAGTACCCCAGTTCTGGCAGAAGCGAGTGCCTGCAGATTTGAATGGGTAACGGTGAGTGAGCTTTACTGGAACTCTGACAACAGATCTTCTGGGGGTTCAAACTGGAACATAGAAAGTTCCATCTTAATATAAGGAGGAACCTTTTCACTGTGAGGGTGATGGAGCACTGGAACAGGCTGCCCAGAGAGGTTGTGGAGTCTCCTTCTCTGGAGATATTCAAGACCAATCTGGACACGTTCCTATGTGATTTACTGTAGATGATCCTGCTCGGGCAGGGGGGTTGGACTGAGTGATCTTTCGGGGTCTCTTCCAGCTCCTAATATTCTGTGATTCTGTGATATGACCCTTGAGTAGCTTCACTGCTCCTAGAAATAGTAGCTAGCTGGCTAGGGCAGTATGTAGCGATATCCCACTACCTCAGTGTTGCTTCTTTTTGTAGGACACAATTGCTGGCAGACATTTCCATTTTCTCTGTGCCACTGGAGCCATGCTCATGCAAAATGATTCCAGCTCCTAATATTCTGTGCTTTTTCTGGGTATGTTTTTTGAAGCTGTAACTATTGGTGTGCACAGCTGCATTTGGAAGCCTCAAGTTGGGGCAAATAAGCTTGAAAATCAGGATCCCATTTGATGCATTTGTTACCAAACTTATTATTTGCAAATACAAAAGCTTCCAGTACCTCTTAATAAAAATGGGACGTGGTCATCTTCAACCAAGCCATGATGTGAAGTAGTTTGGAAATACTGCCTTTCAACAGTGTGATCCTTCAACAGGTTCATGTTTTGTAGCTCTTGCTCTGTAATTCACAATGAAATTGATGGTTACAGCTTTCAGACAATCTGAGGCACGGTAGCATGTTTAGATTGTTTCTCCTCTCACATGGAAGTTTTTTTTATTTTTTTCACCAAAGAAGAAAACTGAGTTGGCAACTGTCATTTGCATTACTTAAAGACCTCAAGAATTGTACTGTTACCCTCATTTTACAGAAGTTAGAACTAAAACACAAAAATAAAGGAATTTCCAAGAGTCTTAGAGTGACTATCAGAGAATCTAGTTCATAGCTTCCATGCGAATCTTCCTCAGTTAGTTTATTAATTAAAAATTATAATCTTCACATAAGGTTAAGGTGCACTAAATGTAACATTTAAATTATTAAACATTGTAACTGTAAAACAGAAAAAAAAATCTAAAAATCTGATTAAGAGGATTACTGTATTCAGAAATCACACACTATACTTCCCAGTTCACCAAAAGCCCAGACCCCTCTCCTTACCAATTGCCTGAAGCCTCTGAAACCATCGCATAGTGTTTGGGAAGTAATTGGGAAAGACTGGGTTTGGAGCACCAATTAAATCCAGTAGCACAAGCAGGTCCTACATAAGAAAGAATCTTTAATACAGAATTCTCTACATTACTACACCAGCAACAGCAGCAACAATGCAACCTCTTGGATCGATATAGGTTGTGACTAGGTTGCTGACAGCTCTGTCCAGAGATCTGGCTCTTCTACCATGGTGCCTGAGAAGAACTCATCAGCAGAACTTGAATCCAGTGTGATGCATTTTTCTGTCCTTTCGAGGAGGAAAAAGTTAGGTCTTTTCTCTGTTCCTCAAGCTGAACCAGATGGCATTGCTTTGTTTGCAGTTTGTGTGTTATGTCCCTTTAAAATAAAAACTACGGTAGGTGGGGAGAAAGAAGAGGAAATTGCTTCTTCCCCAGAGAACAACAAAGTCTGTCCAGGGAAAGACATTTTGTGAGTCACAAGACACAGTGACAGCAAGAGAAATGTCTCAGCAGTGCATAGGGAAACAAGAAGGCAGTAGGGAGAAGGGAGCAGACAACCAGAAAGTCAGTAGGGATTAAAAAGGGAAACTGAGAACTTGTAGCTTAACCCTGAGCTAGGGGAGATTTGCTCATTGACTGATACTATGTCTGTGCTCTGTCCTAATCACTTTGAATTATCTCTCTTGAAAAAGGTGGGTATCCTAGTTTATATTCCAATAAATCTGTGTATTTTGATTTTTCCATGACTCTTCCTCATAGTTGTATGGAGACAGACAGTCACCTGAAAAGCTCTTGCTAACTCCAATTATTGCATTGCATAGAATTTTCACAAGCCTGCTTCTTTCTTTAACTTTGGGGTTTACAGTTTCTTGGGATTTTTGCCAATTACTAATTCAATATTTTTTAAAAATGCAATTTATTATTACTCATTAGGGAGGCAGAAGCTACTTACTATGCCCTGCAGCTGATTTGTGGTTGTTGAACCAGGTGGATGTGGAGTAGATACCATTTTTTGAGCCAAGTGTTGAGATCCGTAAAGGGAGTCAGAAGGGGACCACCGGACAAAGGCTTCTTCACCGTCAAAAAAAATGAGCTGAAGTGAAAGGTCTGATCTTGGCCTTGAGCTGGTCTGTTGGAGGAAATGAAAAGTAGTAGAACTGATTCTGGCCAGAATGTTAAGTAAAGGACAAATACTGTAGTCATAAAAGCAACATCTGTAGGGGTAAGTTTTCAAAGCACACTATGCAAACCTTACCGTGGTGTAACAGTGGTAGCGATCAGTCATTAATACTTACCTAGCACAGGCAATACGTTCTCCAGTCCAGTATCATTTTTGGTACTGGCTGTTAAGTTTCATACCTGACTTTACTGGACATGAGCTGAGCCTGTTGAGAGAGGTGTGCAAAACCAGGCAGGAGAACCATCTCAAATAATGAAGTGACAGGTCAGCCTCACCTGCTCTGAGTGCTAATATTACTTGACAGTGCCACCGTTGTGCATCAGTGGAGGTGAATTATGTCTTTGTAAAGCTGATGGCTCTTTGAGGGACAAAGAGCGGTCAGTCATGACACAAACGACCATTTATTCTTTTTCTGGAGGACTCGCAACCACCCTGGTGACTTTGCCTAAAACCAAAGCGCAGGGAGTGGAGCAGATACACCCTTCCCTTTCAACAACCAAAAATATCACAGCAGTAAAATGGGGAGTATATGATTAATGTATTTAGGTTCACAAAGGAGACATCTGTGTGAAATTTCTTTCTAAGGTAGAAGGAGCTTTTCCCCCCCCTCTGTTTACTAACTGAAGCAGTGTTTGCACTGGCAGTATCTCCTAATAACTTACAACATGGCTAAACGCAGCTTGGTTCTGCTATATGAACAGGTTTTGGAACTGTAGCCTTGGCATTTGCTATAAATATTTTAACCTCTCTATGAATTAATGCTACTTCAAGTGCAGTTGCATAACGTGGTTACAAAGGCGGGGTCACTGGCAACAGTCATGTCCTGTATGGGCTGCAGCTCCCAACTAGCTGGAGCTGATCCAGTATAAACAGTACTGGAAAACTTCTACAAAATGTTGCTCGGGCAGGGAAGATGATATTGATTAGGCTCACAGTGATATATGGATTTCTGTAATGACAATGCTTTGCTGCCCTTTGTGCTTTGCACAAAGGCGGAGCTCGCCTGATAGCAGCCATTTTGCATTATGTTCAGGAGGAAATTATTAATGCCATTTGAATTTTAGGAAGTAGTATTTGTATTATTGCTGCTTAGCACATTCGCAGGGCTGAACAATGTAAATGAGATGTCTTTAACCTTTGATTTTTAAACTTACTCCATAGAACTGGAGAAACATCATTATAAAAAAATCACAGCTTCAAGTCAAAGTATAAATAGCTTTGGCCAAAAACATAACAAAGTCTGTTATGCTACTACGAGTAGCGCATAAAGGTCATAGCTGATGTGTTACGCAGATGGATCCCAAAGTGTATTTTGTTATCAGCCTGTGCAAAGTAATTAGATTGCCTTTATGTCAAATGCTGTCAACTTATTTGATAAAAAACTTTAATCAAAAGTAACATATTACTTCCAAAAAATTCCAGTCTTTAAGTCAGTGTGCAGGTTGTTCCATAAACAGACATCCAGCAAACTTATTCTAAATGAAGCTTCTGAAGGAAAGCATATGCATTACAGGAGTGCTTCGTTTTGTGATTATAAACACGGGCATTTTCTTAACTGATCTTCTCATTCTTAAACGTTACTGTCAGAAGGCACCAAATCAGTTCCTGGAAACAACTGCCGCCTAGTAACCTTCACACCCGAGCTGACCGCAAAGCATTTGAGACACCTTCTCCTGCGAAAGCTGATCGAGTGTGAGCGTTCTTCTGCAAACAGCGAGAACTGAACCAGTAGGTGGCACTCGAGAATCTGTAAACCTACACGATTTTAGAGCTTGTTGGATCAATAGATTTTTGTGCCTGGCACAGTGCCTGCAGCACCTTGAAGCAGATTTTCATAGTATAGGTTTCATAGCATAACACAACACAGACTGGTAGTATTGTACTAGGAGTTGACCGTTGTTCCTGTACTCAGACATCACTCTTTCCATAAATAAACTCTTCAGATCAATAAAGGAAAACAAGAAAAAAAAAGAGCTGGAAATCTTTATGGGTTGGAGGGGTGTGAGTATAGCTCCCCTACAGAGCAATTACTTCATCTGTCTCCTGAAACAGAATAAAACTGAGAAGTTTTTCAAAGTGCAAGATGCAGAAAGCAACTCTGTCAATAACCCATGATGTTACTGGATACAGTAAGAGCTTCTGAGCAGGGTTCTGCAGGGCCTTTTATATAGAAAGTAGTATTGTGTCATCTTGCGAAGTCTATGAAACATGTATTATTAATGTATAAATTATATGTTTATATATTTTAATTAGATAATTTTCTAGATATCCACCCTTTGCTTAAGAAATTTTAACGTGATAATGTGCTTTAAAGTAATAGTTACAGATCTCTCTTCTTGAAGTCAGTGGGAGTTTCCCTACAAAGCAGAGCAATCAGATGCGCTGGAGATGGGACAAAACATGTAAGTGCCCCAAGGCCTGTCGCTATTGCAAAACCACATGAAATTCAAACAAGCAAACTACCTTGATTAGCTGAAGCTTGCTATCCAGGGCACGTGCCAGCTCCAGTATCATAGCACACGGCACAGCTGAATCAGTTGCTCCCACAAACACTCTCCCCTGCTGCTGTTGTCCAAAGAATTTTGAGTCGTAGTGGCAAGCAAGTACCAGGTGGCGTTTTGCAGAGGGCTTGAGAGTGCTGATGATATTCGAAAATGTTTTATATCCATATGGTGTGTATCTCTGAAATGTATCTTCTTCAATTTCCCAACCAGCCTGGAGTCTTTGAAGGCGGTGCTTGATATGCTGCAGTTATTAAAAAAAAAAAAAAGCAAACCATAACCCACAAAAAAAAACCCGCCAAAACCAACCAACCAACCAAAAAAACCCCAGATTAATAGTGCTTGAATTAGAAATATGTTGGAGACAAATTGTTATTAGCTATTTAATAGTGGTACTTAAGCTTATTTCTCTAAGTTCATGGTATTTTTAGAAGAAGTGTTATAGCAAACAAGATCTTTGTCTTTGACTGGCTCACTGGCTCACTTTTGTCTCCTGTCATTAGAGTCTGAAGGTGCTTTGAATGATTGCCCTTTACTGTGACACATGAAGATCTTAATCTCTGAAGGTTTGAGGCCAATGTTTTTTCAGGTGTAACCAGAGTAGATTTAATGTTTATGTCTTCAAATCAAAACTCAGTTGTGCCCTTAATTAAATGTCAACATTGGCTGCAGAGAACTTGGTCTACCTGTTTTAACAATTACAACACATATATGTCACAACAGTATAAAAAAAAAAAACTGGATTTTTTTTGTTTGTTTGTTGGGTGTGAGGTTTGGGTTTTGTTCCTTTTTTAGTTCTCTTAGCTTGTATGAGAAGTCTGCTTTCAAGTGACTTAAGTTGTTTACAAGACTATAAGAGACAGACTCCTGTATGTTAAAAAAAATAAAACTAAACATTTCAAAACATTGTTTTAAAAATGAAATCCTGTAAGTGTAGCTCATGTAAAGATAAAAATTCAGGCAGTGAATATAGTAGTGACATCAGTCATTTTAGGTGTCTTCCTACCTAAAGACAGTACCTCTAACATCCCTGGTTATACTAAGTACAAAGTTCTGGCTAACTCTCATTAGAAGGCCATCTCTGTTGAGCAACTTATTTTTATGGGTCCCTAGAGTGCTTTTTCAAGGCAGATTCCTCTCTCTTTAAATAAACATTAGGAAAAGCCTCTAAGGGGAAAAAAGAAAATAGACTTTTGAAGACTTGTCCTGTTCTCAGTGAAGTCAGTGGGAATATTGCCATAAATTTTAAGTGCTAGAACAAACTTCCATTTTGTTTGTGGTCACCCTCTGAAAGCTTTTATGGCATTGTATGGTCTAGGCGCTATCTGTATGCAGAGCACAGGACGTCTGTTATGGATTAAGGGGAATATATAAGCCCAGGTGCAGTTGCCAGTGTGCACTAGCCTAGACTGGCACTAGCCTTCCCTCTTAAAGGCAGCTGATGCTTTTTTTTGTTTCTTACAAAGAAATGTTAGCTACTTCAAACTTTGTTGTGCTTTGACAATGGAGAACTCCTCTCTTTTTCCTTTGGTGGGGGCCTACTTCAGTACACTCTGTTACCTTGTATCAGGATGATCCTATTTTGAACATAATTTGTGGTTTTCTAGCCTAAACTCAGGTTGTTTTTTTGTTTTTCTTACTTTTTCACCCTTTCATTTGGCTTCTTTCCAGGGTATCGCTACAGAAGTCACAAAACTATGTAGAGACATACACACATGCACACACAAAGCATATAGAAAAAGCTGCATTTCTCAAGTCTACCAGTTGCAGAGTGGGGAATAAACTTACTGTAGTCAGGAATATCTTGCAGCTGTTGAGTCACTGCCTAAAGCATAGATGAAGGCTAGTGAGATATTGTGAATGTCTTGTATAAACTCAGCTGTACCACATGTTTTGGTCCCATCTTGGCTAATGTAATCCAGAGCCAGTACGGCACACAGTCCTGAAGATAAATGCCCGTGTGGTGAGTGCAGAGCAGAAGTGCTGACAGGGCAGCAATCCAGTCCTGTGGTAACTCCTCCTGCCTAAGACACATCGAGCTGGAGCTCTTACTGGCTTGGGGACAGGTCCAACCTGGATGTGTTAGCTCAGCATTAACACTGCTGTGCTCAGGCCAGTGGAGCTAGCGCAGTGCTTGGAGCAGCGCTGCACTTCATTGGGTTTGACAGTTTCATCTACCTGCCCATTTGGGTCCCTCTGATCCCTTTTTGTGTCCACGTGCCCAACTGAAACAGCACTACAAGCAAGTGTAACAGCACAGACCTCCCCAGAAAAGGGCTTGGGCTGTCATTTATTTCATCCCTGTGTTTGGTCCCGGGAGGGGGGTTTGAACCAATGACCAAACACCTGCTAGAGTGAGGACAACAGTTGTGTTGTACTTTGGATACCAAACCTGAGGCAAGCTTTTCCATTTAAAACATAAATCTAAAAACAGTTGGGTTTTTTCTTCCCATCGTGCTATGCTACCCTGGGAAATAATGTCAGCTAAAGTGCAAGCTGTGTCATGTAGGCTCTGTGCACGCTAGACCTGAAGAATAAGAGTTCATCCTACTGCATGAAAGGAACCTGTCTGTCCCTTTAGTGGTCACAAAAGGCGGTACCAGAATACAAATAATAGATCTTCTTAGAGGTTTGTCAGGAAATGTTGTCTTACCTGTCGTACAACATAATTTCCTGGTGATCCTGAGTATCTTTCTATCAGGATAGGGCGCAAATCATTTTCCCACATTTCTGAAACATTGGTGTTTGTTGCAACTTTTTTAATAGCATCAGCATTTAGAATTTGTGGTTGGTGAGAATACTGTAGAAGGGAAAAAAAGAAAAGATTGCTATAACTATTACCTGACCTTTTAAACCATAGTTTTACTTAGAATTCCAGTAAATGCAATATACTGTGCTACTTTGATTTACTGACAACAAAGGTAATTTTTAAAAAGTTTTGTCTCAAAAATAATTGACACTTTTAAGGTATGTGAATTCTGCATATTTGATTTCCAAGTTAAACATGCCAATATTAAAAACATGCAATAAACTTTTACCTATCAACTAGCTGTGAGAACTCAACCCATAGTAAGGTTCTCTCTTTTATAATATCGGAATTCTATATGCATGCATCTGTATCTGCAACCATGCCATCTTCAAAAAAGGTTTCCATTGAGGCAAACACCAGCAGCTTTGTTCTAAGTATTATTAATTAGCTGTATGCTGTGTCTACATTATGAAGTATAGTACTGCAAAGAAGTGTATACGCTTGCTCAGTGCCAGAGTCACGCTGTGTCTTTGAGGCCTCTGCCCACAGTGGTGGTACTGGTGTGACTGCACAGCATGGTAGAGCTCGTTTTAGGCTAGCTGGGGAGTACATCAACTTTGTGACACATGGGTTAACCTCAAGATTTAGCGGCTGATCTGTGTCAACAGCTAGCAGTGCTAGCTACCTCCCAAGTGTCTCCCTTTCCTATTGTCTAAGCACAGACCTTTAGAGCTATTTCAGGTGACCTAGAATATTTGAGACATCCCCCTGGGCTGTCAAATGCATGTCTTTGATATGCAGGAGCCTTGTGCTGCTCTGGAGTGGTAGCTGAATGCCAGGTGGGATTCCCAAGGACATCTCAAATACCCCTTGGGACACCTAATTTGAAATTATTCATCTCTAGAAGTTGTCTCCTCAGGAAAACACCGACTCCTCCACTGCTCTCCTGTTTTTACGGGTTTATACATTAGGCATTGTCAGAGGATACTCCTATCATATCTACTCCTTATTTCTATAGCAGGGATTTCCTACACCCTCTTTCTCCCACTGAAAAATCTGCAGTTTGTTTGTTCTTTGCTGGGGACCGCCTTCCGTGACTGATCAGACTTGCTCTCCTTCAGTGCGCCCTGATTACCTCATCCTTTTTGAAGTGAGGGAGAAAAAATAAGGAAGGGATACTGGAACATGACTGCACCATACTTACAGTGTGGGGTAACAGTGTTTTCCGGTATATTCTTTTCCTTTCTTAAAACTGTTTAACAACTGACTTGCTTTTGGGATGCTATGGCGTCAAACTTACATTTTTATTTACTCTAACTCCATCACTGTTTATGTTAACAGAAAATAACCATTCCCCCTCCTTTCCTACTCACTCACTGACGGGCCAGATCCTCTGTAGTCCTGTAGAATGACCTCTTAATTACCCTGACTGATGAATATTGTTTTAAAAAGGTTTTTGCCTATTTGCCATCTTTTCTACTTTATTTGTGTGTGTGTGCTGAATAAAGCCTGCACAAGTACAAATATTTTCTAGACTTCACTGTAAACATTTAATTTTACCTTTTTCTCTTTCCTTTGATTTCATTTCAGTTTACTAGAGAAATTAAGTAGATGGGACACAAAGACACTGAATCCTAAAATGCTAATTCTAATCTGATGTTTAAAGGTGAATTTTAAGACTATGAGGACACCACATTTATGAATGTAGAGTTAATATTTTTTATGTTAGCCAGTCTAGACATGGGTTAAAGAAAAAAAATATATTTCATCTGATATAAAGAAGAAGTTTTACAAGTTTTGAAATTGTGTTGTAGAAGATACATAAACCACCTCTTGAAAGACCAGAGGTTTAATATGGTGGAATTTACAGTGTAGAAAAGGCATGGAAAAGGGAAAATGTTGGTAAGGAGCTCTTCTGTTTAGAAGGATCCATCTGTAAGAGGTGAGAGAAAAGCTAAAGCTATACACTTCAGAAGAGCACAGGAGGACTATTTAATTAAGAAAACGCGAGTTCAGCTGAACAAGTGAAGGGATCAGTGAGAACATGGAATTGTTTTGCTTTTAACAACAGTGCATGCCTGGCAATTGGGGTTACTGAATCACTTTTCAAATAAACATTATTATTCTTAAAACACAAATGTATAAAAACACTTTAGAAGTGTTTCTAATTTCTATTTCTAATAATGAAGATATCTTCAAATTTGGGAAGTGAAAGGAATTACAGAGAAAGAAGAGAGAAGCCAAAGGAGATCTGTAGTGACACACTCTTATATTGTTGGTCAAATTGTTTCCTCCATGGCCGATAGCAGGGAAGTAGAGCAATGTATTTATCACAGGACTATCACTCAGCCTTTTGTACTAAGCTGCAGGCAACTGCAAGACTTCAACTTCTACAAGTATGCCTTGCTTACCTATCAAATTTGGTGCATTTTTGCTCAGTGCCAATGGAAGTTGGCTTCTAAGAATTCTTAAAAGTTAGAACCTGATACCTCCTCCCTAGAGAAGGAGGGAAAAGTCTGTACACTGTAAGACTTTCAACTTCTGTCTCACACATCCATTCCTTTAGGGGAAAGAACAAAAGTTGTCAAGGGATAAGAATTTGTTGAGAAAGAGGAAGTGGTTCTTGGTTAGTGTCCGCATGGGCAGAGGAGTTCAGATGCTATGGTTCTGCGGTTAGATGATGCTACTTATATCACTGGCAAGTAGATTGCCTAGTTGGCATGGAATGAGTAAAGAGTATTGGTGTGGCTCAAGGGGGCTGAAAAAAGGAGCACTGGGGCTACACACTTGTACGTTGGCTACCATGACTGAAGGTTTAGCCTCATGTATTCTTACACATGCACTATATACGTATATGTACATACTACAGGTGTATTGTATTACAGATGTGTAGTCTAAACATGAGCTAAATATATGGTATGATACAATTAACAGAACGGAGTGACAAAAATCTTCTGAATGGGAAGTAAATAAAATCAAGGAGAAAGGGAATAACTAAAGGGAAGTGTGTGGAAAAGTTATGAGGGAAGTTTCATTTTTCCAGTTTGTCCTGGACTCTGATCTATTGGTGAAGAGAATGGTGTGTTGGATTAGTGGAGTTCAGTGAGTTCTGGATGAACTTTGATTTCAGCTCTTCTACAAACACCTGGGGCCCTAGAAGTATATTTTTTGTTTGGAAATTCCTGAACCCGTTGATTGAATGTAATCTGAAGTCGTATGCTCTTTCATGTTCCACGAGTTTAGTTCTTAACAAAGAAACTGTATTGGTGTTCCATAATTGACCACTTAATAAGAGTTGTTACGCAGAGAAATCAGGGGTCTGCTGCTCATAATTGTTTCATTAAGCATTATAACAAGACTGATCTTTTTTCACTAGTTCACACAATACTTTGAAATTAGAACAGTAATTGTGGCTCTATGTCATATTTAGAGTATTATATCCTTTCAAAATGACCTTGCAGTCACACGCAATGCGATCCCTACCTCTTTTCCCTGGCTAAACCTGTATCACTGCTGGGGGAGCATGTGTTTTCTCAGCCCGAGACACTGTCCACTGACTCACCGTAAGGACATCGAGACCTGGAGTTCAACAGCATGTTCCATGGAACACAAGCTTTGATGCCTCTTGTCCTGGGTTAGGGGTTTCCCCTCAAATTCACTCGCTGGCCCTGGACACAGCTGCCGGGTCGCAGGCGCTGTGGGAGGCACCGCCACGGTGACAAAGGTGTGAAGAAGAAGCCTTGCTCTCGGCAGCCATCCCCTCGGCTGAGAGGGAAGCCATGTTACCCAGCCTCACCTGAGCTCCCCGCAGACGGGGCCGGTGCCCCGCAGCTGAGATTCACGTTCGCGCCCGAGGCAGGATGCCGTGAGAGGCCGTCACGCCGCGCGGGTGCGTGGGGTTTCGTACCGCCGCCCGCTGCTGATTACTGCCTCCCGGGAGGGCGCTATCCCTCCACCCCGCGACCGCGTGGGGAGGCAAGAAGAGCCTGAGAAACGCCAACGAGACCCACCTTCTCCAGCGTCCAGTCTGCTCCGGTTTTCCTCCCGTGCGCCAGGTGGAAGCCGGTGACTGTGAAGAAGCACAGTGCCCCAAGCAGGCGGGAAGCGATCGCCGTCCCCTCGCCCCTGCCTGCCCTCGCCATCCTTCACGGTTCTCCCTTCACGGCTCAGCCGGCGGGCCTCTTTCCCTCCGTCTTTCCGAGGCCCGGGGGTGGAAAGGGGAGAGAGACAGGGCCGATGCCGGCAGAGGAGGAGACCGAGAGGGGCAGCGCTGGAGGCAGGCAGGCAGCGGGCAGGCTACTGCAGGAGTGGGCGCTGGCTGATGAAGCCGCAGATCCGCCAGCCTCTCCCAGCTCGTATTCCCTCCGAAATGAGCCTCGTCCCTGGCACGACGTCAGCAGTGCCAGGAGGGCTGTCTGCCACCAACCCCGGGGCCGCCGCCTCCCTCCTCTCCTCCTCCCCTCGGGCCCGCGGTGTTGCAAGAGGAGGTTCGCAGGGGCTCGTGATTTTCCCCTTGGGTGAAGCCGTAGCCTGCGGTTTCCCCTGAAAACGGCTTTAAACTGAATGGAGCCCCTGTGATCTCGGGGCGTTTGAAGAGAGATGGGAGCTCCGGGACCTGCGAAGGGCTTTGGGCTCCTGCTGGGAATGGGCCTTGATCAGCGCTGTTACTGATGACCGCTCTGAAAGGAGTGTTTGTAAAGGCTTTCGAAAGGCAAAGGTCTACAGAATGGCAAAGCTGTTTAGTTTATTATTTTATAAACTCTTCGAATGATCTTTTTAAGGCCTAAAATGGTGATCCTGTCCTCAGGCAAGTTAAATTCTGTGACTATACTGTTAACTACCAGTGAAGCAAAATTTGTGTTGAGGCAATGCTTTGCTATAGACCGGTTAAGATGATTAAACCAAACTGATACGCTTCTGAGCACACAAGCCCTTCTTTAGGTCACCTGACATCACCATCCTTGTTCTGCGGCAGTGTAGAAAACATCTGATTGTTCTGCATCACAGATACTCCATTAAAAGTCTCAAATTTTTTACATCATTTTAAAGTTCAGGCAGAGCTAGAATTAATTGAAATAAATTAAAAAAAAAAAAAACCACACACACATAAAAGGAAGAGAAGGAGCAGGACTAATCATCTTGCTGCTCCTCAGCCTTGTACTGGAAAGCCGCATCCTGGACGCTATCGCTTTGTGAGCACTCAAAGTGTCTCTGAGGGTAATATTAGAGAAAGGGAGCAATTTGTTCATTTGCAGATTCTTGACCTAGATTCCACAGATTTCCTAGAAAAGCTGGTGGATCTGCTGGCCAGCATGCAGATGGGATTTCAGGCTGATGGTTTTACTGCAGATTCTGCGTCCTTGCAGTTGATGCTACGAATATAGCTGTAGCCATTTTTTTTCTCTTTGTGGGAAAACAAAGAGTTAATGTAAGATAATGTCACCCCCCACAAAAAAAAAAAAGTCCACACACTGGATTTGTTACAAAATTGTTCCAAATGCAAAGCCAAGTCACTGGTTATTAGGGAGAAATGGGCAACTGTTTGATTACCAAGAAAAATCAGCGTGGTTTACAGATTCTTAGGCAAAGACATATCAACAGAGACCGAGTAATGGGAAATTAGTCTTAATTCACCTACCAAGATTGCAGTGATCCCAACGGGACTACACAATAGAACAAAAATCTTTTGCCCCTAGATCCTCTGGTTGCCTACTAGATGGTGGACAAAATTTTGTAGCTGATGTGCCATGGTTCTCATACAATTTAGCAGGAAAAAAAAATCCAATAGCTACAGGAGAAATTTGCCAACAAATACTAGCTCAATTCAGGACTAGTTCTTACTGTTTTCCCCTAAGGGACTGCAGCCACACTGAGGGCTACAATGTGATCTTTAAACAGTGTGATCTCACCCATGTAGGAAACATGGATAGAAATGTAAGTGCTGGACCAGATGCTTAGAGAAATTGAACAGGATTTTTTTAAAGGTGCTACTTTAAATTTGGAGGGGAGACATCCCTCACCTTGACCACCTCTAAAGCACTTCAGAAAATTTTGTGTCTAATGATATAAAGAAAACTGAAGAATTTTTAAGAAATCCCAGAAATCAGAACAGTTCACTAGCAAGAATTATATGATTATTTTTTAAAGAACATAAAAAGTTAAAAAAATTAAAGGTGATGAGCACTTTGTTTTTCAAGGGATTTATAAAAGCAGAACATGTTGTTTAGCCCTAGTTTATACTACCAAATCAAAAAGAAGTCAACAAATTGCTCAGTGGTCAGCTGTTATATTTTATACATTTTAAGTTGTTTTATCACCCCAAAAAATCCAATGGATGTAACGGGATATCACCCAGAGAAAAAAAGAAAAAGTAAAAAAAAAAGTGTGTTATTTGAAGTAAAGCATACGTGTTACATGAAAATACAATCTACTCATTGCTCCTTTCCTGTAACCCAGTTGATGTGACAGTGCCATCTACTGAAGTCCTGAAGGATAGAAGTTGGAAGCAGCACTGTCACAAGCTTTTCCCTCCTGCTGACCCTACAGCATATAAGCGTTTAAGCCCAAACCGCCTCTCGGAAGCTGAGGCTGACTGCTCTGCCATTACCTTGGTTATTAACTCTGGAGAAATGCACCGTCAAATGCTGCAGATTTAATGCGTGCCTGTTTTCTCAAGAAGTGGGACTCCTGCACCTTCCACTGCTTCAAATACAGTTTTGATGATCAGCTCTTTCAACTGGCAGGCCTGTGGTAGCGCCAGGAGAAAGGCTGGTGGTTTGTATTTTGAATCTGCCTAATATAAGGCAATTTTGTGCCTAAGCTGTGGCTGGTTTGTCAGCAGTTAGAATATACAGTGTGAGATTTCCAGTGTTCTGGCAGCCAGGACAGCTGTATATTCAGAAATCTGTAGGAAGCTCTTACAGCCCAGAGAGGAAGGGTGGTGAGGCTGATGTTCCCAAAGAAGCACATGAGCTGGTGCTCACAAGCATTCTGTGGGCTTGAGCCGCTCTTCAACCCAGCCAACGTGTCCCCTGCTGATCTCCGTTGGGTTCAGAACAGAACCTTTATCAGGCTGTGGAAGTACTGTGTTTGGCAATTCAGGTTTGAGATCTCATGTTTCTGTGAGCTGATGTATTTGTAGACAGTTTTACTAAATGAAATGCACAGGTGAACCCTGAGCACTTATTTATGGAAATAACTTTATGTTTACTTCAGAGTCTGTATAGTAGGATTATACGATGTGAATGAGCCTACACACCCAGCAGGTGAAAGCAGTTCTGAGATGATTCTTTAAACTAATGGGGAGTAAGTGAATTCCAAAAGGTTACTTACATTTAATTAATAAAATAAATTTTGTTTTCAGTGGATTTATACCAAGGTAAATTTTGATTCCATGTTTTTTAAGGCTATGAAAAAAATTTTCACTGCTTTGTCAGAGGTGGATTTTAGGACAAAGTTCAGCTAAAGGCTCAAACCAAGATGATGAGGTAATTCAGAGACACATCCACATTTCAGGATTTTATCCAAACCAAACCTAAACTAAGTCTTTTTTCAGTTTCCTTACAGGGGCAAAATAAAGGAGACCATGAAAGGAGACCCAAAGAAAAGTGTTTTACTGTTTTGTCCGTAGAGATATTAGTACTTTTTTTTGCGAGCATTTCTTACACATCTTACAAATCCTGAATGGGGGCATTTGCTATACAAGGTCAGTGTCAAAAACAGGGAAAACTAAGCATGGCAGCACATGGAACTTCTCAGACAAATGCACCAGTCAAGTGTCCCGGGACATTGCCTTCTTTGTATCCCAGTTAGATGATACGGAAATATTCCAAACATCAGATTGATGAATAGAAATGAGCGTGCTATGTTTCTGTTTTCAGATAAAAAATATCCAAATGCCATCCACATTAATTTCAATCTGGAAAAAACTCAATATATTTTAGTTATAAAACAGTTGTTCCAAATGCAGTTGGTCTATACAGACCTAGTGGTCCATATAGAATGAAAACCAGTGGTTTTATAAAAGCAAATAAATACAATAAATTACCTCTGTTTCCTGGTATCTTGTGGCTGTAAAAGAGAGCAATTTGTAAAGTGCAGCTGGCTTCAGTAGGGAAAGCTCTGTGCTGTGAAAACAAGCTAACCATCTGAGAGAATGATGTAGGCTCAGAAACGAGATGAACTTTGATGAAATTCACAGGAAATCACTAATTATGGTAGACACAAAAATAACAAACCAGAATGCTTGCCCTGTCAGTTTGTGCAGAAAGGGGTATTGCTGTCATAATGCTGCATTATATTGTTGCTTAAAGTTGGTTGTGCATATGCACAGAGGTATGTGCTGCTCTGTACACAGATGCTGAAACGCAAGGCTGCCTTCAGATGTGTTTTACTCAAGAGATCTTTAACAGCTAGAACACTTTCTGGATGCTTCAGAAGTATTTGTTTATAGGCAGTACTGCTGCAGAAATACAGCAGTTTGTTTTGTTTTGGCTGATGCTGTTTTGTGTTCTGTAATGAATTGATTTTAAGTAATCCATCTTTCTGTTCTAATTTATGAAAAAGCAGCTATTGCAGCTTAGGGCAGCAAATTAAATGGCACTGACTGTATTGGATGGTATAAGGCTGAGCTTCTTTACAAAGAAGTATAATCATCACCCGGCGACTCTGGTAATACCTAATATCCATCTGGTATCGTCCATAAACAGCTATTTTTAGGCCTTTTACGCAGAATGTGAGAAACTCACTGCACTTTAAGTACTCTAGAGTATAACTCCTTGTTGTGCTAAACATGAAAAATCATGTTTATGAAGGCAAGCTCTGTGTTTACAGTAGTGGCGTGTGGGAGTCCCACTTCAGAGGAAAAAGGAAACTATGATTGCTCAGTTATCTGGTACAGAGCTTTGGCAAGAACATCCTCTATTCATGGAATAGCATTCATTTAAAAGTCCCAGGGTGTTTTTTAGTATTCAAAAACAGTTAAAAGCAGAATCAACCATTAACTGCTACAGTTTTAAAGTAGTTCCAGATTTTGACAAGAAGCTGCAGGCTAATTATTTATCAAATGAGCTGGCTCCAGTCAGAACACAGACCTAGTTACGCTCTGTATTTGGCTGCACTGTGTGAAGGTTTGATGCAAAATAGGGTGAAGTAAGCGGAAAGACTCCACTCAGCTTCAGTAGGTGTTAGGCTAGGCCTCAGGAGTACAAGATGAAGGAAATGAGAAACGTATGTTACAACCAGCACTATAAATGACAAAGCACTAATCTGCTTCTCCATCTGTGTTTTGCTGATCTGAGAATTAGAAGTCTTTGAATTTGTTGACAGTTTGCCTTTTCCGAGCATTTTCAGTCTGGCGTATAATTTAAACTTCCGTAATTTCTGATGGTAGTGGCTATTATTTTAAGACTCTACACAGAAACTGAATCCAAATCCAAGAAAGAAGATTACGGGTTGTCTTTTAACAGGGAGCTTTTGAGCTGGAGGGAGGTTACGAATGCAGTTTTGCCTTGTGACCAGTTTTACGTAGTACTTTTGTTAAATGCCTTTGCTTAGCATCTTGCACTAAGAGATTTGATGGTGATGCAAGACTGGCATCATTAATGCAGAGCAGGAAGACGGGATTTGGGTGAATCAAGAGCATTAGAAGGAAGGGGGAGTGCGTGTGGGGAGCTGAACCAGAGTGTCACACAGGGGCAGCCATGTCGGAAGAGCTTGAAGAACTTCTGTAGTAAGGGACAAGCTCATCAGGGGCTACCAAGAGAAGGACGGGGAGCGGCAGGCACGTTCTTTGCACAAAGCCCTTTCGAGCTACCAGGTCAGAGTGGCCACGAAAAGGACCAATGCGATCCTGTGACACACTAGGTCAAGTATTTCCTGTGCAGCTATTAAGTGCCTTGTCCGAAGCCCTGGGGACATCTCTGTGGGGCTGCGCCGCGCCACCCACGCCCCGGAAAGGTGAACCGAAAGTGGCGCAGATGGAGAGACGGGCTGCGGCGGTACCGCCTGGGCCGGGGGACAGCAAAGCCCAGGGCGCTCCGAGGTACAGCGCGGAGGGCGGAGGAGCTGTCGAAACTCGAGGCCGGCGCTGACACAACAGCGAACGGGTGAGCGCTGGCGCAGACCCGAGTATTGGCACGTCCAGAGGCAGCGGGGACGGGAAAGAAGAGGGAAGGGCGGCGGAGGGGGGCCGGGTGCAGGATGGAGGGCA